>JASPKP010005873.1:0-15099 GCA_030674155.1 Stramonita haemastoma | reverse complement strand
GGGGGGGGGGGTAGGGGGGGGGGGGGGGGGAAATAAAATCGTGATGATAGTGCGACCGACAAAAAAGACAAACTTTGTGAGATGAACGTGATGCTCGCTGCAGCTGTCAGATGTAATGCGAAAAAAAATACTTGTATCATATCCAGTAGGCTTTGTGGATCAGGAAAGGGGGGAGCCTGCGGGGGCGTGCGTGCGTGCGTTTTTGGTTTTTGCGTTTGTGTGTGTGTGGGGGTGTGTGTGTGTGTGTGTGGTGGTGTGTGTGTTGTGTGCGTGCGGTTTTGGGTGTGTGTGCTGCAAAGTGCGTGCGTGCGTGTGTGTGGTGGGGTTTTTTTGGGGAGGCGCCCCCGGCGACGACGTGGTTATATTTTGTGCATGCGTGTGTACACACATCAGCACTCGCTTTAGAAAGGGCGGGGGCGTGGTAGGGCAAAGGGAGGGGGTGGGGGGTGGGGGGTGGTGGTGGGGGGGAGGGGGGGGGGGTGGTCCCCTTAGCCCAGTGGTGCGAAAAAAGGGCGTTGAAGTCAAAGCCTGGTATGGGTGCTGAGAGCGCCCAAAAAAGCTGGCACTTTGGTCCAGTCCCAGGAATTCGACATTCCCCCGCTGGGGCGGAACCGCCCTTGTGGATCATTTCTTCGTAAGGCTCTCTGCTGTAATTTGTTTTTTCTGTGTGTCTTGTGGTCTGTGTGTTGTTGGCGGTTTTGCTGGCTGTCGGCGGTGGGTTTTTCCTGCCTATATGCCTTTTCTTCTATCTGTCTTTCGTCCGTTTGCCTGTTTCCGTTGACCCAATCAAACCCAATCATTTCGCAGAAAAAACTCCCCCCCAATTAAAAAGGCACAACCCCCCCCCCCCTTACAGCAACTCCACCCTTAAAAGAAAACCTCCACCCCCATTACAGCACACTCCACCCCATTCAGCACACTCCCCCCTTACAGCACCTCCACCCCATTACAGCACACTCCGCCCCATACAACAACTCCCCCCCATTACAGCACCACCCCCCCCCCCATTACAGCCACTCCCCCCCCATTACAGCCCCTCCGCCCCATTACAGCAAACACCGCCCCTTAAGAAAACCCTCCACCCCTTTACGCCATCCGCCCCATTACAGCACACTCCCCCCATTTTAAAGCACACCCGCCCCATTACGCACAACTCCGCCCCAAACAGCAACACTCCGCCCCATAACACACACTCCGCCCCCATTTCGCCCCCAAACCCCCATTGCAAACCACCCACCCCTTTTTAAAACACACCAACCCCCTTCCCCCAAACCCACCCCTTACAACACTCCGCCCCTTTTAACAGCACACTCCGCCCAAATTAAACACACTCCCCCCTTTAACAAAACCTCCCATAACTCCCCCCCCCACATTACCCTTATCCCCATTCAGCAACCCCTACACTTTTCACACCCCGCCTTTTACTACATCCCTCTTCTTCTTCCCTTTTTCTTTTCTTCTTCTTTTCCTTCTTCTTTTTTCTTTCTTCTTTTTTCTTTTTCTTCTTCTTTACTACATCCCTCTTCTTTTTTTCCTTCTTCTTCTTCTTCTTCTTCTCTTCCTTTTTCCTTCTTCTTTTTCTTCTTCTTTTCTTTTCTTTTCAGAGGGCGGAACGGCCCGGGAGGAGACATGAGAGACATTTGCACCCAGCCGACCCCATCCAGCCCTTTTCCTCCGCCTTCCGAATGATGTTGGACTGTCCAGGTGGGTCCATCCTTGATGTTTCCTCCCCCTAAAAACCCTATCAAATCACACCCACCCCCACCCTACAAATCACCCACAAAAACCATCACATCCCAACCAACCCATGTTCTTATCACCCCCCCACCCCACCCCCCCGTCCGCCTCCCTGTAGAGTATCCAACCTTCGGGGA
Source organism: Stramonita haemastoma (assembly GCA_030674155.1). Lineage (NCBI taxonomy): Eukaryota > Metazoa > Mollusca > Gastropoda > Neogastropoda > Muricidae > Stramonita > Stramonita haemastoma. The sequence goes on along the minus strand of JASPKP010005873.1, from coordinate 13,225 downwards.
AAGTCTCCATGGTTAACGAAGCACCGATTTCAGCTGCCCCGTCACCAGTCTTTGCAAAAATAGCTTTTGGGCCCTGGGCTTGCGGGCTTGAAATTGGACGAGAATTGCAGAAACTCTGGGGGGAAAAAAAAAAAGAAACCCCCCTCCCAAGTTAATATTTTACCCTAATTCTGTTTAATGGTTTTTATACTTTGTAATTTGATATTGGATTGTATCACTAAGTTATGTTACAAAAAAACAAAAAAACAAAACAAAAAAAAAATGTTTAGCAAAGCTTTACAATATCCCTTATAACAAAATTTTTAACGAGGGGCCTTACATAATCCTTTCAACAAAATGTGGAACAAAGCCTTCCGAAACTTTACAACGGAGAAACCAACAAAGCCTTAGGAATCTGTGGCAAAAAAGAAAAAATGGACAGCTAGGCGGATCCCTTTTCCCCCCCCCCCCCCCCCCCCCCCCCCCCCCCCCCCCCCCCCCCCCCCCCACCCCCCCCCCCCCCAAAAACAAAACCGACAACACGAAACCCCCCCCAAAGCGTCAAGAATCTCTTTGCAACAAACGTGTTAAACAAAGTCCCCAACGAATTTTTGTGCCCCCGCCTTTTTCCAAATTTTATTTTACCATGATTTTAAAAAATAACTTTAGGCTGGCTTTTTATATTACAACAAAAATTTTTGCATTTAGTCTGCATGCAAAAAAAACCGTCCATTAAAAAAAAACCCAAAACAAAACACCCAAAAAAAACCCCCAAAAAAGGGCAAGTAAAAAAAAAGAAAAAAAAAAAAAAAGAAACAAAAATTCCTCCCACCCCCAAAAAAAACCTGTTTGGGCCCCACCCCACCAAGTGCGGGGGGGTCGAAGGCTTGTCGTACCCCCGTTTCCCCCACCTGGCACTTAAACAGAGGAGAATAGCCACTCAGAAAATCTTTTCCCCTTCAGCCCCCACCGTTTTTAAAAGTAAAGGTTGCGGGTAAAAGGGCAATTGGGCACGAAAGCCGTATTTGTTCAGCCTGGGGTTTTGGGAAAGTAGTGGTGCGATCCTTTGTCCACCCTGGATTGCCCCCGAAAAGGTAAAAGGGTTTAAAGGTTTTCCCCAATAACCTAGGCGGGCCCGTAGGGGAGCAAAGGCATCAGAGACCTGGCTTCATGGGGGCCCAAGAATATTGAAGGGGGGCGCCATCTCGCTATTTCGCTGCTTTTCCCTTTTCTTAAAAACTAAAGGGGGCCCGGGTCCCCCCCATTTCAGCGGGGGGAACTGGGGGGGGGGGGGGGGGGGGGGGGGGACTGTAACTGAAAGGCCCAACCCCCGGCCGTTTAAAGGGGTTCCCCAACCCCATCCAATTGGGTTAACCAAAACGCCGACGCGGGCTAAACTTGCCCCCCTTGTGGGAAAAACCCCCTTTTTTAAGGCGGGGCTTTCCCTTAACCTTTTGGCCACAAAAATGAGGGTTTTTTCCCTAAACTTTTTGGGGGGTTTTCCATTAAACTTTTTTTTGTTCTTCGACTAGTTTCTTAGGAGCTTCGGGGTTTTAAACTAGTGGTGACATTTTTGGGGTTTTTAAAAACCCAAATTCCCTCCCAATCCCCCATCTTTTTTGGGTTTTAACCCCCGTTTTCCCGAATTTTCCCGGGATTTTATGCTGCTTTTTTGCTGGGGGTTTCCCGTAACCCCCCCGAATGGTTACCAAGATTTCCCTTTTAATTTGTTTTTATTTTTAAAATTTGTGCATGTTTACTTTACACGAAGGAAATTTAAGGGCCAGGAAGGCCCCCTGCACTTGAAGTTTATTTTGGGGATTTTGTACTCCCCCCCCCCCCCTCCCCCCCCCTTTACCCGTTTTTAATCACCAGACGCTGCCCGGTTTCCGAACCACGCCCTTCAAGAAATTTAAGGGGGGATTGAAGAAATCCCCGGCCCCCAAACCATTGGGGCTATGGCTCCCCCAGAAAACCGAATTACGCCCTTTGATTAGGGTAGATCGATTTTCAAGGGAAAAAGCTTACCCTCTTTAATTTCCCCTCTTTTCTTTTTTTTGGTTTAAAGGATTGCTAGGGAAAATTTCTTTTAATCCCTTTTCCCAAAACCCCCCCCAAAAAACCCCCCCTAGGCTCTATTTGTCCTCCCGCCCCTTCTTTTTAAAGGTCTATAAAACCATTTCTAAATTTATGTGGCCCCCAAAGGAGGCCACCCAAACTGGGGAAAAAACCCGGCCGGTCTCTGTCAAACAACCATTGATATTGGGCCCGAAGGTTGGCCCCCTTCAGTTCAAACGGGGCCCACACCCGTTCTGATTTCCCCTCCCTAAAGGGACAATCACAGTTTTGGTTTCCTTTTCTAAACCCAAACTGGCCCCTTAGGGGCCCATTGTTTTGTTAAAGAACAAAAACTGGGGGGGGACAAAAAAGTCCTTTTTTACAAAAAAAACAAAAAACCAATAAAAGGTCCCATTTTCCCAAAATTTTGGGGTTTTTAAACCATCCCCACCATAAACCAATTTTTTCTTTTTAAATTTCCCAACCCTTTTTTCGTCCTTTTTATCACAAAAAAACCCGAACAGACTTAAATTTAAAAGACAAAAAACAACAAAAACCCAATTTCCATTCTTATTTCAAAATAAAAAAAAATTGTTTAATTTAATACCAAAATCAAAGGTTTTGGGTTTGGCCCAAGGGTGGAAAAACCGCGCTTTGCCCGAAAGAAAAAAAGCCCCGGGGCCCCCGAAAAGTGGGGCCGGGGGGGTTTCTTTACCCGTTTGGGCCAAAAAATTTTTTCCCCCCCCTTTCCAAAATTAGACCCGAGTGGTGGCCCTGGGCGTAGTCTTTCGGAGAGACAAATAAACCCAAAGGGTCCCCGGGGGTTTCCCCATCACTTTTTACCCGCCCGAAAAAAGGAACCCCAGGCCAACAAGCGGGTTGCCCCTGGAAAAAAATTCCGTAGAAAAAAAACCACTCTGATAAAGGGAAACAAATACGCTGCATGAAGGGGAAAAAAAAAAAAAAATGGGTAGGCGCTGCATTGTGGCAAAAACCCTCCCGGGGAGAGAGCCAGAATTCACGAGAGAAATCTTGCTGTGACATAAAGTGGTTAAAATACAAAATACAAATTTTGACACTAACTTTTCCCCACATACACCCAAAATTTCTTCCCTCCTTCCTGTTCATTTGTCAGGCCTCCAATTTGGGGGCGGAGTACGCAAAGCCGGGCCCAAACCCCAGGGAGAACGGGGGACGATACCCCCCTGACCATTTTTGGGGGGTCACCCCCGCGAAGTATGGTCCCGGAAAAAAGATGACCAGTTGTTGGCTTTCTCCTGTGTCTTGGTCGGCGGCCCCTTTTGTCGGAGAGCTTTTTCCGCCTTTTTTAATTTTTGACCGTCGCGAACCGGGGGAAAATCTTTCTTCAAAGGATTTGGTGGGGGGTGCTGATCTAATAGGGGGGTGAGGATTATTCCCGTGGGACTTGGGGGGGGATTTGGTTCTGAGTCTGCCCGTGAAAGGTTGGGGTTTGGTTTTTTCGGTTTTTTTGTGAGAGATGGGGGGATGGGGGGGGCCCCGTGACCGTTCTGGGCGGTTACCTTTTGGCCCCCCCCAATTTCTTCTCGTCGCCATCTTTTTGGGGGTCTTCTTTCCCCTTTCCAGCAGCAGCGAGGGGTGGGGTCTTGTCGCGAAGTGGGGGTGGTAGAAGATGATGATGCGGGGGGAATAGGTGATGCCCGGACGTAGTTGATCCCGATCATGAGGGCCGCGAAGACGCCGAAAGAACGGTGGCCAGCAAGGGGACAACGCGTTGGCCAGGAAGGGCCCCGTCATGGTGGTCAGTGACGTCCCAGCATGGAGTTACGGGAAATTGGGGTGGGCCTCTTTTCAGGGGTGGCCATGCTGGGAAACTGCACGGGACCCGTGGCCTGCAGGCGTCCCGAAGGACCGAAGAGGTCGTCCGCGCCAGCCCAGAATGATGAACGGCCCCAGCACGGGGAAAGTAGCCGAATAGGTGGTACCGACACCACGCGGTACAAAAAGTTGGTCTCACGAAGCTGCTGATATCCCCAGCTCGGACAGGAGGTGACAAACAAGGAACGGGTGTGGGAACCGATAAAGAGGAAAAAAAAAAAACCTTTGTGCCCACAGCCAGAGCCATGTCGTAAAAGCCTGCTCTCGCACCTGCTCGAACATCTGCCGTAGTTTAAGAAGGTGAACTCGAACCTGGACTCGTCCAAAAACCCGCTCAAGACAGGCTCCAATTTTTTCACATAAAACTTGGCCAAGGCACCGCATGTCCGCCTCCGTGGTATAACCCTGCGAGGCACCCTAGAGGAAATCTTTTTCGGTGGGGGTGCGGGGAAACACGGGGAAATGGAGATGGCGTTGCTTTTCCCTAAAGCGAACGCGAAAAAGCGCTCTTGGTCGCGTTCAGGGTATCGCCGCGTAAGAACTTTGTCGATGTTGTTGAAATTGGGGTCTTGAAGACGGCGTCCACAGGGGGTGTCGTGCCATCGAAAAACGAGGAGGACGGGGGAGGTTTTTGCAGGTTTTGTTAGACCAGTGACAGTGGGGGAGGAGAAACTGGTTCACGTTGATTAAAACGGTTCTCTATGTTCTGGATGGTCTGAGGTTGCCCCTTGGTGAAGATGGCCGTCCCCCGCTCTTTAGAAGAGAAGCAGCCCTTCCCGGGTGAAGGGCGATCCCGGTGGGGTATTTGTGGAGGGGAGAGTGCGGCTGACCCTGTTTTTTGGGGAGGGGGAAAAATGGTAGGTTAAGTTCTGTTTGTTGGAATTTTTTTTTTTTTTTTTGGTCTTGGGTCTGGTTTGTTATGTTTTGTGTGTTGGGGGGGGGGGGGGGGGGGGGGGGGCGTGTGTGTGTTTTTGTTTGGTGTGTGTGTTGGGTGTGTGGTGGGGTTTGTGGTGGGTGTGTGTGTGTGGGGGTTTTGTTTGGGTGTGTGTGTTTTGGGGTGTGGCGGGTTTTTGGGGGTGGTTTTTATCTGGTTCGTGTCTTGTTTGGTGGGTTTGTCTTGTTTTCACGTTGTTTTCTCTCTGTTTTTCTGATTCCCCTCCCCCCCTTCATTCCCCTTTACTTCTACTTCTTTTCCTGAGCACGTACCCCCCCCCAAAACCCCACCTCCCCTTCTTAACCCAGTCAATACCAGATTAGATCCATCCCTTCTGGGTACACCCCCTCGGCCCCCCCCCCCCACACTCACAATCCAACCCAACCCAAACCCCACCCCCTCCCCATAAACCCCCCCACCTTACTCCGACCCAATCCCCACACACCCATCCCCAACAGTGCCCCCCACCCAAACCCGCCCGCCCCCCGCCCCCCCCCCTCCCCCCAGTCCCCCTCATCACTACCTGGGATCACGAGTTAAAAAGTTAGGTGCACACTAAACAAAATTTTTGCGTGTATGACTTGTTTTTCTAATTAAAAAAAAAAAAAAGGTAACGGGGTTTTTTTTCCCATAACCCTATGGGGGTTTCTAAGGGGCTCAGAGACCTCAGTTTTCTGGGGCCAGATTTTGGGGGCGGCGCTCATCTCTCTCTTCGCTGCTTTCCCTTTTCCTGACCCAAAGAGGGCAGGTACCCATTGACACTGGGTGAACTGCGGGGGGACGAAAGAAGCCAAGGGGCAAATGGGTCACCCATCCAACTGGTAACCCCACCTCGACACTGCTTAATTTGACTGGGGGAAAGCCCGCGCCTGCCCACGAACTATCCCACCCCTTCTGTTTTCTAATATCCCACTTTTAAAAATCGCACGGGGCAGCAGTACTCCAAACTTCAGATGATAATTACGTGATGCTTTGTGTGACGTTTTTTTTTTGTTTTCGCCCGAAACCAAAAACTGGGTTCTTCTGCTTGTGTTTTTTCAGCATTGTTGTTTTTCTTTTTAAACCAACAAAAAAAGGGGCTTAAAAAAATTTTTTTCAAGAAAACCCTCCAACATTAAAACCACCTGCCCCCATGGGGCGATCCCGAGGGGGGTGACAGTATTGTAACATAAAACCTTCTGGGTTACAAATCCTCTTTCCCCCCTTCTTTTGCATCTGTCTTGTTGTTCCTTTTCCTTCCTTCATCCCCTTTTCGTATTTTTCTCCCTAAGGTCTTTTCTTCTACTTTTTTTTTCACCAAAAAAAAAAAGACTTTAATTTTACAATTACCCTTGCCGAAGTCGGTGCGTGGCCCTTTTAAAATTTAAAAAAAAAAACCCTCTTTTATATCAAGGATAATGGAATAAGACTTATGTGTTTTTTCCCAATCCAGTCCCCGTATGAATGCATTTTTGTGAATTTTTCTTTGTTCCCACCGGCACACAATGGCCCCTACTCTTACGAAAAGCGGAACGGGTTTAAAAATTTTTTTTTGTGCGCAAGAGGTTCTGCGTGCGTTCGCACACGAGGTTCGATTTATACCCCAATCCAAAAGGTTTTTTTTGGGGGGGAGTGGAGTCAGCACAAATTTTTTTAATCCAGGGGAAAAAACCCCAAACGGGAAAATCGAACCCAGGTCGTCAAATTCCCCAGCGCAATGTTCTGCCCCACAAGGCTTCCCGTCCCCCACCTGACTTCCCAACCGCTTCAGGCGGGGCAAAGAACCATTTTCGCTAAATTTGAAAACGATACAGTTGCTTTTTAGCGTTCGAGAAAAAGAAGCAAAAAATCCCCCCTGTTAGGGAATCGTCTCTCTCGTCCCAGGCGTACGTCGCTTCACCAGGGTTTGTCCCCGGAGCTCGAGAGGCAGACTCTCGAAGTTTGGGGGAAGGGGTTTTTTAGCCATGACCCCGGGATTCCCGACGGGCACCAGGAAGAAGAAGGGCACCCAGGCCCCAAAGCTGTCCGGACAGACCAAAAAAAAAAAATTTTGTAAATTTTATAGCTGATTTTTCTCAGTCGGGGAAATTAAAATAAACTGTTTTTTTTTGATGGGGGGATGGAAAGTGTTTGATAATTATGATCTTTCATTAGTTGTCACATTATTATTGTCTTTTTTTTTTTGTTATTTTTGTTATCATCAGCATCGGTCTCTCGTCGTCTCGTCGTCGTGTCCTTTCGTCTCCATATAAAACATCACCCATCATCAATCATCAATCATCTCATCATCACATCATCATCACCATCATCATCATCATCACCATCATCTTTATCATCATCATCATCATCTCATCATCCCATCATCTCATCATCATCACCCATCATCTTCATCATCTCATCATCATCATCCACACATCCTTACCTTGTTTTTGGGTTGTTTTTGTTGTTGTTGTTGTTGTTGTTTCTTTTCTTCTTCTTCTTCTTCTTCTTTTTCCCTTCCTTCTCTTCTTCTTCTTTTTTTTCTTCTTTCTTTTTTCTTCTTCTTCTTCTTCTTCTTCTTCTTCTTTTTTCTTCTTCTTCTTCTTCTTACACATTATCATTACCTTTTTATTTCTTTCCCTATTTCCATCGCTCGTCAATTTATTGATTGATCTTTTGATCCCTTTTTCTCCTTTTCTCCATGTGTGAAATTTGGGAAGAAAAATGCAGAATAAGGTAAAAAGATAAGGGGGGGGAAAAAGAGAAAGGGGAAAAAAGGAAAAAAAAGGGAAAAAAAGGGGGAAAAGAAAAAAAAGGAAAAAAGAAAGGAAAGGGAAAGAAAGAAAACAAAAGAAAGAAAAGAAAAAAAAACCACAAAAAAAAGAAAGACAGAAAAAAAAAAGGGAACAGAAAAAAAAGGAAACGAGTTAAAAAGGGAAAAAAGAAAAAAAAACAAGGAAGAAAGAAAAAAAGAGAAAGAAAACAGACAGAGATGAACAGAAAAAAGAAAAAAAAATACTTCAAAAAAAGGGGACACGAAGAGAAAAGAAAACAAAAAAAAAAAACAATTTTTATAAAGAAAAAAAATACGTAATGTAATTATTCATGAAAGGTAATACAGTGTGCATTAACCCCCCCCCTGTTTTTACAAACTTACCCAAAGTATCACGACCCTTTTTTTGAAGACGATATTTTTTTACACCATATACTTCTGTGTGTCCTTAGAGTGTTTTGGGCAAATCGAGCCTGGCGGAGCCCAAACCCCTTTTGTCCATGTCGGATTGGGGGGGGTTGGGTTTACTCCCCACTGTGGTAGGTAGTACTGGGTTACTTGGTTTTACCAGTACCTCTGACCTGATAAAAGGGACGGGCCCTAGAATCAACAAGCCCGGGGGAAAAAGGCAGAACAGAGAGAGGAATGGGGGAACGGGTTGTCAAGTCTTATGGGTGCCCCCAGGGTCCCCCAGATAAGGGACAGATAGAAAAGATACGAGATATTTTGTTGGGGACGGGACAGTCAGGGGGGGAATCATTGCTTTCCCCAACCCAATTTTAAAGCCCTTGAGCGTGGTTACCAATTGGATGGGGGGACGTTTGCGCGCCCTGCTTCATACAGGTTTCCCCAGTTCATCCCCCAAAGATGGGCGCCGCCCTCTTTAGGGTCAAGGGGAAGGGTAAAGAAGTGGGGGGAAAGAGAGGGGGCCCGCCCCCCCCCCATCGTATTTTTTTTTTTTTTTTTTTTTTTTTTTTGGGTTCCCTGAGAAGTGAGGTTTGTTGTGATATCTCCCCCGACCACTGGGAGGAACCCTTTCCTTTTTTAAAGAGTTTTCGAGGGGGGGTGTAGAAGGGGAGAGAGAGAGAGAGAGGGGGGAGGAGGAGAGGAGAGGGAGGAAAAGAGAGGAGGCAGAGAGAAATGGAGGCGGGGGAAAAGGGGAGGGGGAGAGAGGGGGAGAGTTTAATTCTAAGAGGAAAAGGGGAAGGAGGAGGGGAAAAAAAAATTGGGGTGGGGGGAAAAATTTGGGAGGAAAGGGAAAAAATTGGAGAATGGGGGCAGGAGAAAGAGCGCGCCAACCAGCAGGCCAACAACAAAAAAACAAAAACAACCCCGCAAGGGAAAAACCAATTTTTTAAAAAAAAAAAAAGGAACCCAAAACCCCCGCAGGGGAAAAAAAACTCAGACAAAGGAAAAAGGGGGGCTTTTCCCCAAAAAAAAAACCCCCAAAGGGGGAAAACTTCCCAAAAGCAAAAGAAATTAAAAAAAAAACCCCCCCGGGGCCCCAAAGGGTTTTTGAGGGTTTGGGGGGGTTTTTTTGGTACAAAAAAGACTTGTTATTTTACCAATTTCTCCTCTAAACCCTTGATCGAAATTTAAATAGACAAAATTATAACTTTCCTTTTTCAGTGTGTAGGTAAAGGCTAAACCCGGGGGGTACGTACAGGTAATCTCCCCTCCCTCGGGACAAATTAAGAATGAAATTTATTACTTTTCAAATGTTCCCTCCGAATTTTAAACGCAATGGTTTGATTTTCTTTCTAATTTTGAGAACAATTTTCAATGTTGTCCAAAAAAAAAAGAAGAAAATTCAACCTTTGTGAAAAACACAAAGAAAACAAAACTTGTCCCCGAAGTCGCAAAAGCGGCTACCGAAATGGTGGGGGCAAAAAAAAAAAAACCCCGGGTTCTACTCAAAAAAATACTCACCATGGTGAAAATTGGAGCCCAGCCGGGGAAAAAGAAAAACAAACCACAACAAAAAACCCTAGTTAAATCTGCCAACTTTATTTCTGTCTTTGTGATTCCATGTAATTTAACATCAATCATTTTGTTAGAAGTTAGTTTCATTCTAATGTGTGGACCACAGTGCTACAACATGCACGTTATACTTTGACATAAGTTTTGTTGTTGGTTGTTGTTGTGAATGTTTTTTTTGTCGGAGAAGAAATGTACTTGCACGCCTTGACTTTTTGCCAAACGTTTTGTTTGTGTTTCTTTAGCTTTCCTATTCCAACCCCCCCCCTTTGTGACAAAACCCTTGGGGGACCCAAATCGAAACTAAAATTTTTCAAACTGTATTCGTAGAATGTCCCGCTCATTATTGGCCTCGTGTTACCAAAACGGGATGCCAGTAAACTAAAATCCTAATGATCCTCAGAATGAAAATCACCCATCGTCTCACGTCGTTTTGTAGTCTCCCTTTTCCCCCCTCCTCACCTCTTGCCATAAACCCTCAGAGTTATCATCATTGTATGGGCCCCCCAAAACGACATGTGTCGTCAAACCAAAAACACTCCTCTTCTTCTTTTTTTAAAATACTTTTAATCATTACACTAGTTATACCAAAAGGAACTGAATTTTACCCCTTTTTTTTTATTAAGTTCTTCCATGGGGAAAAAGATTTTCTCAGATAAAGAGTTCCATGATTGAAGATTATATATTCAGTCAATTGCGAAAAAGATCCGGTGCTTGTCATTCCTCGTTTTCCTGGGCAGACCGTCTTGAAGGGTTTTAAGGGGTCAGGGGCTTGGGGTTTCACAAACGACGGGAAAACTATATCGATTAATTTCAAGAATGGAAAATTACTCTTCGCCCTTTGATCTTTTCCTTCTCAGAAAAATTTCATTGGGGAAACGCGTTTTCCCCCCACGATAGAGCAGACACAAATGCTGCCCCTTATTGCGAGCGCACACAAAAAAGTCAGTGTTTCATTTTTCCTTTTTCCCCCCCCCCTTCTCTCTCTCCCCATTTTTGTTGCAGGGGATATTTTTTTCATTCTCTGTCGCCCTCTCATATAATCTTCGCGTGTCGCTCGTCGTCGTCGTCGTCGTCGTCGTCGTCGTCGTCGTCATTTCCCTCATCATCATCTCATCATCACGTCGTCGTCGTGTGTCGTGTCGTCGTTTCTCATCGTCGCGTCGCGTCGTCGTCGTCCTCCCCCCTCCTATAACCACATCATCGTTCTCGCTGGTGTCAAAATTATCCTTTCTTTTTTTTTTCCCCCCTAAGATCAGCTTTTTTTTTTGGTTGTGGTGGGGTTTTCTATTTTGATCCAATAATTTATGTGGTTTCCGATCAGTTAGGGTGTTAAATAGTTAAAAAAAAAAAAAAATAATGATTTTGAAATTTTGGTGGGTTTTCTGTTATCTCCAAATAACGATTATTTTTTAGTTGTTGTTGTTAAAGTAGTTTTTTTCTATTTTTTTTCTTTTCAAAACTTCTTATAACCTTTCTCTGTCCTGTTCATCTCGTCTCTGTCGTCTGTCGTTTCTGTCTGTCGTCGTCTGCTGTCTTCTGTCTGTTCCTGTTTGTCTGCTGTCTGTTTTCTGTCGTTGTCTGTCTCAAAGCAATCATTTTCGCAGGGGGGTTTCACTTCAATCCCCAAACCACACCCGTTATCCAAAATGCAGACATACAAAAAACATACACACACTTACACACCCCAACACAAGACGTACGCACGACGCACCCAACACCACACCACACACACACACACACACCACGCACACGCCACACGTACATGTTAGTGTTTTTGCTGTTTTTTCTTCCCCTTTTTATTATTCTTGTTTTATGGTTTTAAATTTGGTTCTTATAGTTGCTTAATGCGGATAATTAACTTGTGCCACCCCACCCCCCATCACCCCCCATCCCCCCCAATCATCACCCACATCACTTTTCCCTCTGATACACTAATTAGTGGAAAGTAAAAACGAAAGTACTAGCCCACAACATATCGCACCTCACCAAAACAACGCACCTCCAACACATAACCCCGCGCGCGCGGCGCCACCGCAAACACTCCACACGCAAGCACAAACAAAAACCACACAACCACATACACACCCCACACACACACCACACCACCCCACACACCACACACCACACAACCAAAACACACACACAGAGTTACTGTGAAAAAAAATCTTTACGTTTTATCAGTAGCACAACATTCTTTACCCTTATTTTCATTTTTTAGCGTTTGTGTACAATAAAGTCAAAATCACCTTTCTGGGGAAAAGGGGATTAAACTAATAAGAAAAAAGGACACACACACATACACATCCACCCCCACGCACAACCGCAAACACACCGCACACACGCCAAACGCACAAACAACACACCGCGCGCCCTTTTTCCCCCCCCCCCCACACACACACCCCCCCCCCCCCCCCCCCCCCCCTTTTCACAAAACGGAACGATTTTCCCCCCACATTGTGCCATCCCTGGTGGGTGTGGGTGTGTTTTGTGTAAAATACAAAGCGAGTGGTTTTTTTTTGATCCCTTTTTGGTTTTGATAAACCCCCCTATATAAATTTTTTAAAGGGTTTTACACGTAACACACACACACACACACACACACACAAAACAAAACATATATATATATATATAATATTTATTAATAATATATATTTATTATAATTATATATATAAATTTTTATATTTTTTTTATATATATATTTTATATATATATATGCCCACATGCTGGTGGGTTGTATTGTTTGTTTTTCGTACGATAGATCAAAACAGAAGACTAACAGGCAGATACACTACACACACTACTTACACACACCACCAACATACACTACATACACTTTTCACTACACTAACTACACACACTAACACACTAAACACCACTCACACCTACACACACACTACACTACCACACTCATTACACATACATACATACATACATACATACATACTACATAAAAATACATACATTCTACATACTACAACATACTACATACATACACACACACCACACACACCCCTCACTCACAAATAACACACTCACTCACACCCACACACACACACACACAAAACACACACAATCACTGACAGAAAAACAGACAGACGACAGACGACAGACAGACACCACACACACACACACCACACCACACAACCACCACCACCACCCCCACCCCCACCCCCACCACCCCCCCACCACCACCCCCAACCCCCCACCATTTCGCAAAACATTTCATCTTCAATTTTTTTTTTACTGAATATTTTCTCTTGCCAGGATCATGGTTTTCTGGTGCTTATCAATAACCGTTGTGATGATAGATAAAGTCAATCCGTTAGACAGTGTGTTAGTGTGTGTGGTGTGTGTTGTTGTGTGTGTGTGGTGTGTGTGGTGTGTGTGTGTGTTTTTTGTGTGTGTGTGGGTTTTAATTTTACGTCTGTTCACTTAATGTGATTTAGGAAAATGTGGTTGTGTGTGGTGTTGTTTTGGGGGTTTGTGTGTGGTGTGTGTGTGTGTTGTGTGTGTGTTTTTGTGTGTGTGGTGGTGTGTGTGGTTGTTTTTGTGTGGTTGTTGTTGTGTGTGTGGTTGTATGTGTGTGTGTGCATGGGGTGTTGTGTATGTGTTGTGTTGTGCTTTTGTAAGTATTTTAAAGTATGTATGTATGTTGTTTTGGTCTGTTGTTTGTTTATTTTTTGTA
>JASPKP010005872.1:0-5000 GCA_030674155.1 Stramonita haemastoma | reverse complement strand
CAGAAAGAAAGACAGACAGAAAGACAGACAGACAGACAGACGGAAAGACAGACAGACAGACAGAAAGACAGACAGACAGACAGGCAGACAGACAGAAAGAAAGAAATACAGACATATAGACAGACAGACAGAAGACAGAAAGAAAGACAGACAGACAGACAGAGATGCTACGGAGACGGGAAAGCCCGGCTGGTTAGAGCGTAGCGCATTGCGCGCGTGATCTGCTGACCCGGGTTCAAACCCCGTTCAAGGGCCGAGGATTTTCCCCATGGAGTTAACATCAGTGCTGACTCCACTCTCCCCAGAGGTATTTCAGATGAGACTATAAACCGAGGTCCGTGTGCGAACGCACGCACGCAAAACATCTAGCGCACACGTTAGATCCTGTTCCGTTTTTCGGAAGAGTAGACCATTGTGTGCCTGTGGGAACGGATGACAAAGTTGACAAAACTGCATAAACACGAGGACTGGTGTAAAAATGTACTTGAGTGCTTATTATTCCATTATCCTCGAAATAAAATGATAAGTAGAATAAATAAAACAAGTAGATAAATAGGCACACACACACAAACACACAAACATACAACACACACACACACACACACACACACACACACACACACACACACACACACACACACACACACACACACACACACACACATGAGTGCTTATACCATTATCCTCGATATAAAAGAATTTAGATTAAAAAAAAAGAATAAATAATAACACACACACACAGACACACACAGAGGGAGAGCCACAGACACGTGACAGAAATTGAGGGACAGGGTACACAATCATTGTTTATTAAAGTGGCCAATTACAAAAGACTGGCTAATTTACAATAAAAGACAGTGCAAACACTCCACTCCAACGCACCCAGCAGCACTTAAGTTGTGACACCATGCCTTTCTAATGAAAACACGTCAACATCTAACGGCCTATAATGGCACACATCACATCAATGTGTCTGCATTGGAATAGGTTTCTTCAACAGACAGACAGAGAAACAGACAGAGACACAGACAGACAGAAAGACAGACAGACAGCCAAGCAGACAAAGAAATGAAAAGACAGTGACAGAGGAAGAGGAAGTGGAGAAGGCAGAGGAGGAGAAGGGGAGGGAGAGAGAGAGAGAGAGAGAGAGAGAGAGAGAAGAGAGAGAGAGAGAGAGAGAGAGAGAGAGAGAGAGAGGAGAGAGAGAGAGAGAGAGAGAGAGAGAGAGAAGACAGACAGACAGACAGACAGACAGACAGACAGACAGACAGACAGACAGACAGACAGACAGACAGACAGACAGACAGACAGACAGACAGACAGACAGATAGACAGACAGACAGACAGAGACAGAGACAAAGACAGAGACAGACTGAGACAGACGGAGACAGAGACAATTAGGGACAGATAGACAGATAGTCAGCCAGACAGTCAGCCAGACAGAGTTTGTGTTTGTGAGAGGAAGTGTCAAGTCAAAATCAAGTGTTTTAATCATCCCATGAAGGACAATTTACAACACTGGCTTGCACATAATTTATAAGGAATTATAATCTACAACAACAACAACAACAAATTTGTAGAATAGTTATGATTGATAGTTCTTTAAACATTCCAACCAATAATCCGAACTTTATACAGGGTTTTTCTCTTCAGTACCATAAGTAGCAAGTTATTCAGTACTATTATAAATAATAGAATACGGGAAAGGGTAGAATATAATATTACTGGTGACCATCAGGCTGGTTTTATAAGAAAGGTTATTCCACGACGGACCACACGTTTAAACATCTTGGCTTAGTGCAAACACAATTTTCTTTCAATGGAAAGCTCTTTGTAGCTTTCATTGATTTTGAACAGCTTTTGATGCTGTTAAGTGGACATCTTTTGTGGGCTATAATTTTGAAAAATGGAGTAAACGGTAAATGTTATAAATGTATGCAATGCATGTATGATACTGTAAAATGTAGAATTAGAAGTGGTGCACAACTGAGAGATTGTATTAACTACTTCTGGTGTAAAACAAGGTGATGTATGTGCCCCTTTGCTGTTTTCTCTTTTTATCCATAAACTTGCTGCAGAAGTTATTGCTAATGGAAGACATGGTGCCACAGTCTTTTATGTTTTGTTTTAGAAGTATTTCTTCTTATGTTGGCTGATAAAATTGTATTGTTATCTGAAACTGGCATTTGTTTACAGAATTGACTAAATAAATTACAGCACGCTGCCACTTCTCTTCAGATGAAAGTAAATATGAATAACAGTAATATCATTTTGTTTAAGATAGGGGATCTCTGAGGGTGAGAGAAAGATGGATGTACGGTAATACTATAATGCACGTTTTCAACATTTTAAAATATTTTGGTATATATTCTAAGTTTTGTTTCTGCTTGTAGAGATCTTGAAAGTAAGGCAAAACATGCATTAATATGTATTATGAAAAATCTACCTTCTTTAAAAGTACATCTTTAAAGTTATTCCTTAAACTATTTGATGCTCAGGTACAACCTATTGCACAGTGTGGCTCTGAACCATGGGATTAAGTAATACAGCTAGTCATTGTGAGTCATTGCACCTGTATGCTTTTCAGGTGTTTGTATGTGTTGATAGGCGAACTCCTAATGATTTCGTCCATGGTTAAACTAATAGATACCCGATTTATATAAATTCTGCTGTACAAACCATGTTATTGGCTTGGAATTGTGCAAATAGTGGAAACAATAATTTCTTTTATGGCTTCCAAAATGTTGTATGAGTTGAATATTACAGGAGAGAATAACTGGGCTACTTACGTTCATGTCTGCCTAAGTAAACGCGGGTTTGGTGATGTGAGGCTTAATCAAGGTGCTGGTAGTAGACATGTGTTTGTTAAAGTTTATCAGCAACGTTTAATTGATCGCAGATGGCAAGACTGGGATTACCACATTCAAACTAGTCAACAGTTCAGTCTGTGTAGAAACAGTTTCCAGTTTACATGAATTGAAATTATTTCTGACACTTGATATGGATTTTCACTTTAAATATAATTATTATGACTAGATTTAGATAGGTGAGCCTGATTTGGCCACCCATTACTTTAGATACATATTCAAAGTATAATGATTTGATTTGTCTATCATGTATAACAGATAAAAAATGATAAAGGATACTGCAGTAGGAGTAAAAGAAGTAGGAAGAGGAAAAGAAGTAGTAGAAAAATACGAAAAATACGAAGAAGAATACGAAGAAGAATATGAAGAAGAATACGAAGAATACGAAGAATACGAAGAAGAAGAATACGAAGAAGAGGAATACGAAGAAGAAGAAGAAGAATACGAAGAATACGAAGAAGAATACGAAGAAGAAGAATACGAAGAAGAAGAATACGAAGAAGAAGAATACGAAGAAGAATACGAAGAATACGAAGAATACGAAGAAGAAGAAGAAGAAGAAGAAGAAGAAGAAGAAGAAGAAGAAGAAGAAGAAGAAGAAGAAGAAGAAGAAGAAGAAGAAACAGCAGCAACGACAGCAAACGGCAGCATAAACAAAAAAACACCACCATCATCAACAACAATGAATAATAACAGCAAAGATAATACCAACAGTAGCAGTAACAACACAATCACCTACAACATCAAGCATCAACAGTAAGCAGAAAAATACAACAACATAAAGAATAACAACAAAGATTAAAAAAAAATACAAAGATAAAAACAAGAGCATGACAGAAATGGTCAGAGACACCTTGTTACACAAGTGCCTGTTGTCTAAACAAAGACATTCATTGTCTTGTTCGTTATCAGGGATGATGCTGGACATTCCTTCAGTTACCTGCTGCCAATTAGTTCCTGTTGGAAAACAGAGAAACAACGTCAGCATCCTGTCTATCGGCATGCGAGCTCATGCAGTTTGTTGGGTGTGCACTCAAAATAGCTTCTTATTGGGGAATAAGGAATGGGGAAGAGAGATGGTTTGGGTGGGTGGCTGGTTGGTTGGAGGGAGACGGGATAGACTAGTGTTCAGAACATTGCATCGGAATTTGACGACCTGAGTTCGACTCCTGTTGGAGGGGATTTTCCCCCTGGAGTTAACATCAGTGCTGACTCCACTCTCCCCTAAAGTCTTTCGGTTGAGACTGTAAACCTAGGCCCCGTGTGCGAACGCACGCAGAAAATCTTGCGCATTTCGTTAAATCATGTTCCACTTTTCGTAAGAGTAGGCCATTGTGTGCCGGTGGGAACAGGTGACAATATTTACAAAAACTGCATACACACGGGGACTGGATGAAAAAAAGCACATGCGTGCTTATTCCATTATCCTCGATATAAAAGAATAAAGAATAAAAGAATACAGAAAGATGGCTGTGTGATCTTTTGCGTCTAAGCTCTCTTACTTATCTACTTGGTCGGTGGGCTTGTTTCTGTAGTGATTTGATTTTCCTGTTTCATTATGATGATGATGAAGAGGAACAAGGAGGAATAAAAAGAGGAAAGGGAGAGGGAAAATAGCAACAATAGTGCAATCAACACTAATAATCAACAATAACAATATGTAATGATTTTAAAAAGCAGCGATATATACACAAACAGCAACCTTCAGCGTCAACAGCACACCACTGGCTGCAGCAGAAGAGGGAACAACACTGAAAAATAAATACAAAAAAAGAAAAAAAACAACAGAAAACGATGAAGATCAGACCATATATCATCACACGCCTTTGTGCCAAGTACACGTTGCCGAAACAAAGACGGTTGCTGTCTTGTTTGTTACTGATCAGTACTTTTTTTTCATACTTCTACATCTTTATTTCGTACTACACTGCAAAAACACCGCAATACACTTCTACATCTTTACTTCGTACTACACTGCAAAAACACCGCACTACACTTCTACATCTTCACTTCGCATTACACTGCAAAAAATACCGCAATACACTTCTACATCTTTAAACAGCAAGAACCTAACAGTTGGGCGATGTTTTGATGTTGTGTCATAAACCTTGGCAAACAGTTGCTTGCACAAAA
>JASPKP010005871.1:0-15107 GCA_030674155.1 Stramonita haemastoma | reverse complement strand
AAAGATCCTTTTCAAAACAAACCTACGCAAAATCCCAACCCTTTTGAAAATTCCCTAGGGTGCCCGGTCGGTTTTTTTGGGGAAACAGCTGTAGTTCGCCATGTCAGTACGGCCTTTTTGTGTGGTTTGTTTAACTGTGCTTTGTTTATCTTTCCCGGTGTTTGTTTTGCTCTGCAGATGTTTGATTATCATCCCGCAGTTATTTGACTTAAAAATGTCTGTATTGATGTTTGGGTTTTATTATTGTGTAATATTTGTCGCGCGTGGCTGTAACTCGCGAGTTTGTTTATTTTTTCTCTTTTGTTTAAAAATTTTTAATTTCAGGATTAGGAAAAAGCCCTTAGTGTTTTTTCCAAAAATTTTTCTTTACCCCCAGTTCCTTTTTTACAGCTTAGGAACAATTTTGCTCTGAAAACGAAGTGATTGGGCAAAGCAATAAAAATTTTGAAAAAGCATTCATCGGCAGGGTTAGAGGGGCTTAAATAGTAAGGTGCATACTTACTTTTAGGGTGTTGATATTTTTTGTAAAATCGTGGAAAAAATTTTTTTGGGTTTTTAACTAAAAAGGAGTATGCAGGGTATGTTGTATCTCACTTGTTTTCATTTTGAATTTCTGCTTTTTTTTAGAAATCATTGATATTAAAAAAACGAAAAATTAGTGCGTGTTCCCTTCGATTTTAAATGAACATTCACCACCTTTTTAAATTATTTCCAAAGTAGATGGTTTACGAGACAGTTGAACGTGGCACAAATAAAAAAAAGGGGGTTTGTAAAAATGTGGATGAAAAAAAGCAGTGATGGTTAATACTAAAAAATTTTGGTTGATAAAAACCCACGCTGCGCAAATTTTTTTAAAATGTTTTGTTTCCCTCTTTAAAAGGGCTTTTGCCCTTACCTGATTTTTTATTACTTTCCCTCGGCTTGAGCCCAGGTTTATTTAATGTGAGATTTTGGTATGCGACTTTTTTTTTCCCCACAATTAGGTAGCCACATTCGACTTCTGGGTGATTTCTTACGAATGTCGCGTCATGCGTTTTATTGATTATATTTTTGCATCCGTTTTTCCGGGCAAAAAAATGGCCTAGTGTTATCTGAATAAGAGTTTGATCTCTTCTCTCTCTTCTCTCTCTTCTCTTCCTCTCTCTTCTCTCCTCTCTCTTCTCTCTCTCTTCTCTTCTCTCCTCCCACCAAGATTGTTTGGGACAATCCGGGTAAATCATTTTAGAAGTTTTGCTGACATTTCTATTCTTGGCTAAAAGATGTTTTTTTGTTTCAGATACAACAATACCCCTAAAAACACAGTCACGTAAAATGCATTCAGAGAATTGCTAGCTTAAATTCAACGCTGTTTATTGATAAAATAATTTACGGTGTTTGGTAAATGGGGAAAGGGGAGAGATAGAGTTTAGATAGATAGATAGATAGATGTTTGGAGAGAGAGAGAGAGAGAGAGGAAGGAGGAGAGAGGAGGAGGGGAGGGAGAGAGAGAGAGAGAGAGTGAAAGTAAAAAAAAGGTTTCCTTACCTGTTGACGTCAGAGAGAGATGAGCGGTGATTTGTTCTTCACGGTTTTTGGCTGCGTGACCCACTACGTCATTGCGTTACTCAAAACCGACCCTATCCCATTCCTCTGACGGCGCAGTCCCTGTGCATGCATGGAACACCCAAACACACACACACCCCAAAAAACACACCACAAAAACACCACCACAACACACACACACACACCACACACACCAAACCATCACACACGCGGCGCGCGGTACACAAAAGGAAAAGGAAAAGGGAAAGAGGGAAAGAGCGAATGGATAGTCTAAAAAAACTGTGATAATGGGGAGAATGGAATTTAGTACTGAAATACAGACTGATAAATTTGAGAAAGTACAAGCTTCACAACAGTCAGAGAGATTCAGATTTGTCAGTTTATATATATTTATTTTATATTATAATTTTTTATATATATATAAAATATATTATTATTTATATATTATATATACACACACAACACATTTTATTTTCCCGAAGCAGAATGTGGCTACATGATGGTGGGAAAAAGAAGATCTGAACCGGCACAGTTATTTGTGTGTGTGTGTGTGTGTGGTTTTTTTTTGTGGGTTTTGTGTGTGTGTGTTGGTGTGTGTGTTTAACAATTTTGTCTTTCCCTTTTACAGACGACAGATATAATTCAAAATTTTAAAAGAAAACTTGGAAAATAAAATGATTTGATTATATTTGATTTTGGTTTTGACAAAAATTCCCCACGTTAGTACAACTCGGAATTAAGAGGGTTCTATATATTTGAATTTTTTCGAAAAAAAAAAAGCAACAAAAAGAAAAAAAAAAAAAAAGAAAAAACAATCAAACAGTATTTTTTTTGTATTTTTTTTAAATTTAATTTGGGGAAAATTTTAAAAATGTTTCTATTTGTTTCTTAAAGGGGTTTGTACAGAAGTGATATTTGAGCTGTGTAGGAAAGCTTTGAAAATAGTTTTAAAATTTGGGACCGAGAAAGCTAACCAGGTTTTATGTAGCTAGATCAATACCAGGAAGGGGGGGGGATAAAAATTTCTGAAGGTTAATGTGTTTTGTGAGTGACTGCGTTTTTGGGAAAGAAAAGGGGGAAAACAAGTGATACAACTACAGAAAACATTTCAAAAGTCGGTGTTTTGAAGTGAACCCCAACAGGTGTTCCTCACAACCCCCCCCTCCCCTCAAAAGGGAAAGCGTGTCCTTTGCTGTTTTGCCTCAATGGGTTTTGCGTGTCCGGCACAAGGCCTTTCTTCCTGTGTCCCCAGTGGGCCCACAGGTCCCTGGCTGTAAATCGTCCTTTTTAAAAGCACGGGGCGGGATCAATTTCAGGGCGGGGCTTTTCCTTTCCCTTCAACCCCAAAAGCCGAGATAGGTGAGACTGCGCCCTGACCTTTAATTTTTTGATAAGGGGTTTTAAAACGCCGCCGATCACCCCTGATTTGTGCTTCGTAGAAAAAAGGAAGGCAATGTATGGAAACAAGTTAAAGGGTTTTGGAGTTCGGTGGTTAAACAGAAAAAACGGCAGATTGTTTTGTCCAATTGTTCTGACTTTACTGCCTGATTTGTTTTAAAAAAAATTTTGTTCTGACTTTCCCGCCTGATTTAATTTGTTTTGTGTATTGTTCCGCTTTCCCTCCCTGATTTGAGAGTCTTTTCTCGTTGGCCGTTTGAAGCCAATGTTTTGGGGTACTGAGTTGGTGGGCCCATGTTGGGGTTTTATGTTTTATTTTACTTGCAGAGTGGACAGAACACTTAGGTTTTTATTTAAGTGTGGATGCTGGAGCAATGACAGACTTGGGTTAAAATTAAAGCTAAAGCATTGGGACGTGGCTGTAACTGAAATCGAATTCATTTGAAAAAAATTTACTTACAAAAAATGTCTGATTTTTAAAGGGGAGCAGGGACGGGGTGAAATAGAAATACTGTGACAGATTTGATTTTGTTGGGTAACGAGATGTCATAATAAGGAAAACTGAAATTAGCAAAAAATATGTTAGTGCGGATTTTTTTAAAATTTATCATTATGAAAATCTGTCATTGCAGGTATCAGGATGTCATTGTGAAATAGAACCAGCATAAAATTGTTTTTGGTGTAATGTAGATTTTTTAAAGGGGTTGTGGCCAAAGATGGAGTTAATGCTAAAGCATCAAAACCAGCGGGGTGACGAACATGTTAGGTGAAAGGAAATTGTCTAATGTCTGCAATGTGGCAACAGTGACTATCATTGTGACCAGTTTATACAGTCTTTACAATGATGGGAAGGGAACATAAATCGAAATTACCAGCATGTCACTTGTAAAAGCTCTGTTATTCCCTCCCTTGTGATTTTTTTTTTTGTGAATGAAATTTGAGTACTGCCAACATTAAAGTGTCAGAAAAAACATTGCGGGTGGGTTGTTTTGTTTGTCGTTTTTTTTGGCCCAAAAATATACCGTAATTAAATATCTAGGGGAAATTTTTACTGAATGTTTGTGATGTGGAAAGATTTTATAAATTATTTGTGGACGTGTTTACAAAATATTGGTAGAGAGTTGGAGGTGGGGGTTTCCTTTTTGTTGGGTTTTTCTTCTTCTTCTTCTTTTTTCTTTTCTTCTTTTCTTCTTTTTTCTTTTCTTCTTCTTTTCTTTTCTTTTTTTCTTTACTGGGGCTTGTTGTTTGTGCTTGCTGTGTGCTGTACTTTTTTGCTTTGCTTTGTTTTGTTTTGTTTTAAAGAGCTAAAAAATGTGGTACGTTTTGTTTGCAAATAGTTTTTACAATGTAAAGAGATCAAAAAAACGTAAAATAACATAAGAATTAAAAACCCTTTATATTTTTGTGGAAAATACATGAATAGTGTTTTGGGGATTTACCCGTTGGAATAAGACTTCAGATATGTACGTGTGCCGGTTTTCAAAAGAAGAAGTAGTTTTTAAAAGATTTTGGACAAACAAAATGTAAATGTTGGAAAGGAAAGAAGAGAGGATTTTTATTGAAAGATTTCGACCCGGAAAAAATGTTTTAGCGGTGCGCTTGCGGCACTGTGTGTGTGGTTTTTATTTGTGTGGCGCGTGTGCGTGTGGGGGTTTGGGTGTTTTGTGTTGTGTGTGTGTGTGGGGGTGTGTGTGTGAAAAGAGAGAGAGGAGAGGGGGGGGAGGAAGAAGGAGAGAGAGGGAGGAGAGGGGGAGAGAGAGAAGAGGAGAGAGAGTTTTGTGTGTGTGTGTGGTGCGCGCGCCGGAATGGAGGAGACGTAAAAAAAAAAAAAACTGATTTTTGAAGTCGAGTTGTTTTTTTCCCCTCCCTTTTGTAGTAGTAAAGAAAGAATTGGTTTTTCTGTGTTTGTGTGGTTGGAAAAAATTGTACTGTGAGAGAGTGTAACAGTGGTGCTTGGGTTTCATTGTTAGTCTTTGTCCTTTTTTGTACCTTTCTTTCAAAGGGTGAGGAAAATTTTTGTTGGGGGGGGTTGGGGGGTGTGGAAAGGGGGGGGGGGGGGTTGAGGGTGTGTGTTCGTTTCGTTATCGCAACAAAAAAATTTGTAATTCGGGTGTGTCCAACGACAAGGAAGAGGCCCCCTTCATTTTGTGAGTTGTGTCCAGAGAGGGGTCTCGGCCTCGCCAGCCCCTCTTCCATCACCCCCTTCCGGGGACAGCTCTGGGTCAGCCTGTGGGAAGGGGTTTTTTTTCTGTCTGAAAGGGTCAGAGCGCCATCAGGACTCCACGCCCCCAGTGGTAGAGTTAAAAATACGAAATTTTTTGAGTTCCCGCCCCCGGTGGGGATTGTAGTTGCATTGCGTTGCAAAAGTTTTGTTGTGTGAAAATTTCGAATCTCCGTTGGTTTAAACTGTGATAAACGGGGGTTTTAAATTCTAGGGAGGGGTATCCTTGGGGGGTGAAGGGTTATCGCGCAGTGGTTTTTGGGGGGGGAGGGTTGTGACAGGAAAATTTTTTTTGAGGTTTTGGAGTGTTACACACTTTCGTTGGTGATGTTGTTTCTGTTTAAGTGTACAAGAGGATGGGGTAAAGTTTGTTTATCAAAGGGTAAAGTTGAAAATGTGCTTCGTACGGGACGGGTAAAGCCTCCTTCATTAAGGGTGTTGTTTGCAAAACTTATGCCCGGTGTTTTTAAAGCCTGCACATTAAAGGGATATATATCTTAACACCAGACTCAAGTGGTTTGTTTTGTATGTCGCCTCATACAAGAGTTTGGTCTTTGGAAACGAGTTCCAAAACTGACTTTTTTGATTCTTAGGGGCCGAAATTGGCTCCAGGAAAAAAAGTTTTTGTCAGAAACTGCCAAGTCAAACCCCTTTTACCCTGGTATTGTTTCCTTTTTAGAAGTTTTTTTTGAGGGACATGTTTTTTGCTCAGGCAAATTTTTATAATTTCAATATAAGCCGTTTTCATTTTCCTCCCTTTGTTTGAGCAGTTTCCGGGCCTAGACCCCCTGTCCTACCTGACTTAGGGGCAAATCTCAGAGGTGGTGTCTACCACCCTTTATTGCCTCCCCCCTTGGTGGCGAATGTTGGGCAGTACTACTAATACCCCGTTCTCGTCTTTCCCCGGGGAATCCCTCCTTGCGGGGCAAAGTGTTTCCCGGGGAGTATTCCCCACCCCTTGACTGCTGCCTTTTTCTTCTTTTGGTGCATACCCCCAGGGGGGAATTCTGTCCCCTCATCCCGTCCGTTTTAAACCATCCTCCAAGGTCCCCCTTTGAAAACCTCTAAAGGGGCAACTCCGCCCTTACTCCCCCACCCCTCTTCTCAGGGGAAAACTCCCCCAGACAAACTCTACCAACCCCTTTTTTTTGGACAAACCTTTCGGGGTAAAAAAAAATAACCACCCTCCCTCCCCCCACCATCCTCTCCTCTTTTGGGGGGGTAAATCTTCAGAGGCGAGATTACCCAACCCTTTATCACCATTGTCTTTTTTTGTGGCGGTGAACACCCTATCTCAAAAGCTAAAGTGTGCAGCTTAGCACTTAGCAGCCAGTAGCCTCAACTCCACCCAGGTCGGCATGTCCGCCCATTTTAGCGTGCAGGGAAGAAGGAGCGGCGGAAGCCCATGTCCGCTTTTTTACGGTGGGGTTCCCGGCAGTCAAGGGGAAAAACTCAAGGCCTGAACGCCATGTGAGGGGAAAGGCGTCCCTGACCTTGGACAAAAACGGCCCGAAAGATTCTGGTCGTTCCTTGTGGTGTGTGTGTGGTGTGGTTGTGGGTTGGGGTGTGGTTGGTGGTGTGGTTTTGGTGTGGTGGTGTTTGTTTGGGGGGTGGTTTTTTAGGCCGTGGTTGTGGGGGTGTTGTGTGTGGTGTGGTGGGTGGGATTTGTTTTAGTATGGTGTGGTGTGGCGTGGGTGGGGGTGGTGAGGATATTGTGTGGTGGTGTGTGGGGTGGTGTGTGGTGTGGTGTGGGGTTTTTGTATGGGATGTGGTGTGGTGAACTGTGTGGTATGGGGTTGTATGTGAGGATTTGTGTAGTGTTTTGTGGTGTGTGGGTGGGTGATGGGGGTTTTTTGGTGTGGGGAAATTGGGGGTATGGTGTTTTTTTGTGTTGTGGGATATTGTGTAGTGTGGTGTGTGTTGTGTGGTAGTGTGGTGTTGTTTTGGGGAGGGGGTGTGGTGAAAAGTGTGGGGGTGGTGTACAATACAATACATACAATAAATTACAATAAAATACAATACAAAGATATAATATAATTAATATAATATAATTAATTTTAATATAAAATTAATATAATATAATTAATTTTAATAAATATAATATAATATAATATAAAATAAAATAATATACCCCAACATTATACTATATCTTTTTGGAAGTATATTCAATTGTTTTTCTACCATAAAATGGAGAAAAACAGGCAGTATTGCCACGCCTATTCCTTAATCTCCCTTTTCTTAGCCCGCAGTTCTATTCAAAACCCCCCCGGTGATTTTTTTTGTTTGGATGGAAAGATGACGATGTAGTGAGATGTTTTTCATTATTATCATTTATTTTCCTTTTTTTGAATGAATGGGCCCGGGGATTTTGGATTCTTTTGTCCCCGGTCAGCACGCAGCGTGAAAAGGTGGGGGGCGTGAAGAAAGAATGCGGCGAATTTTCCCAAATAAATAGGGGAATCAGGACTAGTAGAGATAGCGGTTAATCCTAGGGGTTTCCAGGGCTTCACGCGTGTTGACGGCGTTACCCCCATAAATCAGCCCCCACTCCCCTCCCCTTTTCCTTATGCTTTTAAAGGGGGTCATGTGTTTGAGGCAAGAGGGGTTAGTGGAGGTCGCACCTTTTTGGTTGGGAAGACTGAGTTTTCTTTTTGGTGTCGTTCGTGGTTTCCTTGTCGCTAAAGGAAAAAAAGATGTTAAATTGCGCGAACCTGGTCAAAAGTAGAGCTGGAAATTTTTTGTAAACTCCTTTACATATCGATAAAATGTAACACAGATGAAACACGACCCAAAATACGGCTGTAAAAAAGATTGAAATAAAAAAGTCTTGGAAAACTGTGAAAAATAAAGGAGTAACCCCTTTTATTGATAATTTCCCCGGTAAAAAACTGGTAAATTTTCATATTTGCGATTGTATTCCCTCTTGGCCGAAAGGTGGGGGTGTGCCCCCCGTGGGCAAGGCATCTTTCCACTATCATCAAATTTCGCCCCAATTTTCCCAAAAAAGCAGCTGCCTTTGTTGTTTTTTTTGGAGGTCATCGTCGAACACGAACATTTGACACAGCACTGACGATTAGAATTGTCAGATTTGGAATCGTTGTTTGGGTTTGTAGTCTTTTTTGTGCACAGGGAACCCACTGGTGAAAGTAATGTCCCATGAAAATTTCCTGAGGGGGGGATTATTTTTTTGTTTTAGTGTCCATTTAGGGCCAAAAAATTTTACGACTCTACACGTCTTTGCCCCTTTCCCCCCTCTCTCGCCTCTACTGAAAACCACTGCTTTTTCTATTTTTAGCCCGGCTTTCCCACTGCCCCCCCCCCCCACCCCCCCTCTCCCCCTCTTGCCCGCCTGTCTGTCTGTCTGTTTCTTTTCTGTGGTGAAATTGTTGGGTCATGTAATGTGAACCGTTTAGTGTTGGGCTTTTTTTTTAAAGACACTCCTTTTTAAAAGATTCATTGTTTTTTGGGTTTTTTTTTCGTGTCCCCCCCCCCCCTTTTATTTTGATTATTTAATGGTTAAAAAAAGCTACCATGATGAATTAAAGGCAAATTTTTAGTGTGGAGTTAGGCAATACTGTTGATGTAACAAACCCTTTAAAAATATTTTTGATTTTGTTATAAGTCACAAGGCCATTGGTCTTTTTGCCATGTTGATGTTGTGTCCGTTATTGTGATTCTTTAGTGTTTTCGATGTTTCAGCTATTGATGATAGCCCTGTTGATAGTGTTGATGATGTAACTAAAAGTGAATAGATAAAAGATCTTGATGTTCTGTTTCTTTGTCATGATTTAAGTCTTTGATGTTTGTTGATGGTGGTGAGTCTAAAAATTTTTTAGTAATTCATTGGTTTTTCATTGACGTTGAGAATAACCATTCTTGGTATTACTTTGAGTTGGTGGGGGGACCTTCATTGGTTATTACTTGCGTGGGAAAACCCATTTTGGTTTTTACTTGACGTTGAGAATCAATTCATTGGTTTTTCATTGACGGGAGAATAACCATTATTGGTTATTACATTGCGTTGAGAAAACCCCTTCATTGGGGTTTACAAATTTAGTTGAGAAACACCATTATTGGGTTTTAATTAGTTTAGAATACCAATTTTATTGGTTATTACTTGAGTTTAGATCACCATTTATTGGTTATTCATTGACGTTGAGAATACACCATTCATTGGATTTTCTTGACGTTGAGAATCACCATTCTTGGTATTACATAGACGTTTTTGGTGTCACCATTCGTAGTTTTTTCTTGAGGTTTTGGGTGGGGGATGGGGTAGCTTTGGGGGTTAGAGTAATACCCCATGTGCTTGTGTTGCCCCACCCGGTTCGAATCTCGTTCAAGAGGATTTTTCTCTGGGTTAACATCAGTGCGATCCACTCTCCAAAAAAACCTTCGATGGAATATAAAATCTTGTGCAAGTTGAAACCTGTTCCCCCTTCTTGGAAGAGTGGCTATGTTGTGGGGGAGTGAGAACGGATGACAAAATTTACAAAATTTAAAATACACGGGGACTGCATGTAAAAAAGCAACCCAGTGTTATTCCTAATCCTTGAAATAAAAAGATTTTTAAAAAAATGTCACCATTCATTGAATTGCTTGGGGTTGAAGGTTGTTTTTGGGCACCATTCTTTGCGTAAACTATTTATGTTTGGGGTTTATAATGTCCCCTTCATTGGTTATTGCATTTTTGTTAAGGGGTTGATGGTGTACCTTCTTTTGGTCATTGCATTGATGTTGATGGTTGCCCCCATTTTTTTGTTATTCTATTGTGTTGGGCGTTATGATGTCACCATTTTTGGTCTTACATTGATGTTGATGCTTGATTGTGTACTTTTCTTTTGGGCATTTTTTGTTGTTTTGCATTTTTTGTCCCACACTCGGACATTCGTTAGTTTATGGGGATGGTTGGTTTTAACCCTTTTTTGGTCATTACATTGTGTTGATGCTTGTTTTGCAGCATTCTTTTTCATTACGTTGATGTTGAACATGATGGTGTCATGTTCATTCTTGGCATTACGTTGATGGTGATTTCATTTTGGTGTCACCATTCTTTCTTAAACTATTGATTTGATGCTTGATGGTTTAGTATCATTGTGCTTTTTCGTTGTGCATTGAGGTTTTTACGTTTCACTCTTGAGTCACTAGTGGTTTTGATGGTGTTCGGGTTCTGACGCCCTGCACCAGGTGTGTGGAGGGGAACTACCGGCTGTAAAGCCCCTGGGTCCCACGGGGCGAGGTCAACAAGTGTGACACAGACCCCGGGACCCCCTTCACGCCGCCTGTGCTAAAAGGTCAGGGTGACTTGTGGGTTTGGTCAAGGTCGTTTCATTCAAGAATCTTAGAACCCCGGTTCCCGGGTATTTGTGAGAAAATTATTTTTAAAAACTGGGAATGTCTTTAATTTTGTTTTTGTTTTCTTTTTTAACCAATGTTAAGAAAAAAATGCGTTGATGGGATTTGTTACTATAACCACTCGCAACGCTTGTTTTTTTGGTTGCCTTAAAGAATTAAAACCACCTCGAACTGTCCCGGTGATTTTAAAGTCCCAAACGGGTAGGCCCAGGGGAAAAATAGCAAGACTACTGTGTTTGATTAAAATCGATATACTGAGGATCCCGTGCTGTGATGAAAATGAATGATAAACTTGCTTCAATCATGATAGGGGGTAAAATATTCAAGACGTAGGTTAGGTTTTGAAAATTCAGTGGAAAATCCTTCAGTGTTGAATGGAATCCAGATCCTTTTTAAATGGAACCTTTCCCTTACTGAAATTTTTTGCATTTTAAGGTTTTATTTTTTTTCAAAGCAACTCCTGGGGGAAAACTTTAGAAGGTTATTTTATTTTTTAAACGTAAATTCTGGACTTAGTTTCAGAGTTTGTTGCAAACTTCAGGTGGAAGCTCTTTTTTCATCTTGAGTTTAGAAAAAAATATATTTGCCCTTAAGATAATGAGACTTTCAATATGAAATTGTCACGGGGCCCTGTTAATCCCCAATTTTATGTATGAAAAAATCATGTTCTGCTTTTCGAAAGATTAGGTATTGTTGTCGGGGGGAACAGATGAAAAAATTTTCTCAAAAACTGGTCCCAAAGGGACTGGATGAAAAAAACCCAAAGCGTGTTATTCCTTATCCTCGATAAAAAAGAATAAATGAACACACACACAAATTATATACACACCAAAATAAAAACCATACAAAAATAAATAATGGGTGGGTGCTGCACTTGTGACGACTTGCTTCCCCGGGGAGAGCAGCCGAAATTTCAGCAGAGAAATTGCTGTGACATAAAGGGGTATAAAAAAAAATAAATAAAAAATAAAAGAGAAATCTGCTGTAAAATTAAGCGGGTATAAAATAAATAAAAAAAATAAATAAATATATATATATTATATTAAAAAATATAAACGTGTGGTTGCGGGTTTCCCTGCGTACAAGGGAGCTCGCAAGGAAGTGAAGACCCGGAAGGAAAAACGGCCTTGGCCCTGGTAGACCCCTGGACCTGCACACATGGGGGCCCAAATGTGGAGGCGAGGCATCTCGCCCCCGGGTGGAGGGGGGAGGATCGTCCGTCCGTCTGACAAAAACCCAACAAATCCCCCCGGAAAAAAAGAGGGGGGCAAGGGGAAAGCGGCAGTAGCAACTCCAAAAAGTTTTCCCCGCAAAGACGTGACGACTAGACAGCAGCAGAATGGCAGCGTTCAGTAGTGGTGGTCCCCCGTGCGTGAGGGGCTGTGCCCCCCCGGTTTGTGACTTGTTCCACAAAAAAGGGGGAAAAAAAGAAAAATTGATGTGCAAAAAAGTGATAATGATAGTGCCAAAAAAAAGTGACCTTAGTCCCTGAAAAAGAATTAGCCCCGGGAAAAGTGCGAGTGGTGATTTATGGACTAATGTTGGGTGGTGAGAAATGTGGGGGGTACGAACAGTGACAAGACAGTCAAGGGCAGGACGTGGGTTGTGTGTGTGTGTGTTTGTGTGTCGCAGACGGGGGTGGTGTTGGTAGGGGGATGGTGACATGTGCGGGCGTGACAAATGTGACAAATGCGGACAGTGAAGTCAGAAATTGAAAAAGGACAAAAATTTAACCCAGTAACTGTGTAAAAAGTGTTCCAGAAAGGGGTTTTGGTGTCAGAAAGGATAGTGTGGGACGTGACTTTGGGGACGGGGACTCGTGTGGGACAGTGACTAGTGTTAGACGGTGTCCACTGTGGAAAACCCATGTGTAGGACCGTGACAGTGTGGGGACAGTAAAGAATTTGGGAAAGTGAGTAGTGAGGGACAATGACAGTGTTGACAGTGACTAGTGTTAGACGTGATTAGTGTAAACAATGACTAATGTCATGACTAATGTGGGACGGGACTGTGTGGGAAAGTGATGTGTAGACAATGACTAGCGTTAGCAGTGACAAGTATCAGACAATGAAAAGTGTCAGACAGTGATAGTGTACAGTGATAGTGTCAGCAGTGATAGTGGGGAAAAAAGACTAGTGGGGGGCAGGGGTAGTGCCCGACAATGATAGTGTTTTGGGTGGGAATAGTGTTGGGTGGGAGTGACCAGTCCGAATCAAAAAAGCCAGCAAAGATGTGGCACCCTTTTTCACATGATCTACCGTGTCCATTCAGGATGAAAAGAAAAAAGGATGTTATGGTTTGTGGATTTAGTGTAACCCCCAAAAAGCTTATGGAACGGTATGGGTTTAAAATTTTCGGTTTGTTTGAAAAGTTGATGGGAAAAAAATGTATGTATTTCATGTGCGTTACCTCTACTTTTGAGAAGCCAATGGCTTCACCCCCCCCCTTTTGCGCTTTCGAAATGTCAAATCGGTAGAACACGATCTTCGCAGCCCAGCCCGGGAAAAGAGCGGGGTTTGTTTGTTCAATAAGATTCACATCTGGGGCGATTTGGGGCCCAAAATCCTGTGTTTTGACGTGAGTAGAAATTTTTGAAGTTTTTTAAAGTAAGGGTTAGCTGAAGCTGGTCAAAAAGTTTTGGATTTTTTTTGTTTTAGGGGGAAGGGGGGATAGTATGCTCGGAGAAAGGTTTGGATAAACCAATGGCCCTTCTTTCTAAAAAAAGGAGTGGGTTTTGTTTTTGTGGTTTATTTCTAAACGATGTTTTTTGTAAGGACAAAAAAGGGTAATGTTTGGGTACATACTCATTACGGGATACCCGTTTGGGCAAAGATAATCATTTTTTTGGCATATAGTGTAGTTTTCAAATTTTCTTTTTTTTGGGGGAAGAAAAACTTAAGAGAGTTGTTTGATGTTTTATTACCGTGTTTTGGATGTGATTGCTGTATTGTATGGTATTCATAGCACAGC
Source organism: Stramonita haemastoma (assembly GCA_030674155.1). Lineage (NCBI taxonomy): Eukaryota > Metazoa > Mollusca > Gastropoda > Neogastropoda > Muricidae > Stramonita > Stramonita haemastoma. The sequence continues at coordinate 1,621 of JASPKP010005871.1, read as the reverse complement.
AGTAGATTTATCAGCCTTGAATTTTGGACGATTTGTACAGAGAGATTCTTGTCGCCCTAGACAATGCCAGTCATGTGTTCTCCTGGTATATGTGTGGTGTGTGGTGGGTTTTTGTTGGGGTTTGTGTGGTGTGGGTGTGTGTGTGTGTTTGGTTGTGTGGACGGGGAACTCTTTTGGGTTTTTGTTCTTTCGAAAGGTTAAAAACATGTTTATACCAGACGTCATTTACTGTCTCTTTTTTTTTTTTTTTTTAAATTTTTTATTATTTTTTAAAAATCCTCGGCTGAGCTCTGAGGGTTACCAAATTTGGGGAGATTTTGGTATGGCCATTTTTTTCCTATCATGAAAATGTCGATTTTGTCTGTACTTTGGAGATACCATTCATTGAAACATAGCATCAGATCACCTCTCATAGGGGAAAAAAAAAGAGTTGAAAATGAGAACTTACGAAGGACCCTTTAGTTTTAGACAGGTGTTTTTCCCTGGACCCCGATCCCACTTGAAAAATAAAGCTTTTTTTTTTATGTATTTATTCTTTTTAAAAGGGGGGAGGGTGGGGGTTGGGTCATTTCATATTTTTTGTCCCCCGTGACGTGTTGTTTTAAATTTTGTCTTGTTCCATCAGCACAAATGGCCTACTTTTTCAAAAGGGGAATTGGTGTGCCAGATGTTTTGCGTGGGTTTACACCGGGAACTCAGTTTTAGTCTCTTTTGAAGGACTTTCGGAGGAGTAGAGATGGCACGATTTAACCCCAAGGAAAAAAGCTAAAAGGCGGGGGTTAGCTGAACCCGACCGTCAAAACCAACCCCAGCATCAAACCACCCGGCTTTCCTGTCCCCCTTTTTAAATACCGTGCCATCGATACAATCTGATTCCAAGTTATTGTAGTTTTCCATGTTTTTGGCTTAACGTCTCTGTAGCTGTTTATCAGGCCCCCCGCTCAAGAGAGGCATTTTTTTGGTTGACAGCTGCGTTTTGTATAACGGGCGTCTGTGCCCCCTTTGGCAACGGTTATGGCAGCTAGGCTTGAATATGAGTAAAAAGTTTTGATAGGTGCAGTTGGGTTTGGAATGCCTTATACTGTTTAGGGGGGCCTTTGTGCGTCTATGTGACCTTTAGCAGGCTAGGGGGGCCCTTTAGCAGTTGATGTAAACCCATTTAGCGGTATTGGGACAAAATTTTGAGGGTATGGGACCATTTAGAGGCTATAGGGACCAGTTGAAATTTCCCCGGGTATTTTTTTAGCTTGGGGGACAATTTAGTAGTATGGGGGGTTTTTGTTAGAGTAAGATTTTTTTTTAAACAGATGTGGGGGCCCTTTTTACAAGCTGGACCGTTGGTTTTTAATTTGTGGGACCATTATTGTTCAAATCTATGGGGAATTTTGCGATCTTTAGGATCAGAGTATTGCTCGAAAAAGAATATTAACAATCTTTTTGGGGTGCAAATTGCTTTTCTAAGTTTTGCATGCAATCTATGGGGAGATTCATGCAAGCTTAAATCCCGTAGGTTTAAAGACCAGTTTCCCTTGTAGAACTAGTTTTGTGCCGATGTCATGCTTAGCGGTGTAGTGACATAGCTTTCACCTCCCTCTTGGGAACTCTGAGTGCTTTTGGGAAA
>JASPKP010005870.1:0-15107 GCA_030674155.1 Stramonita haemastoma | reverse complement strand
GGAAAAAAGAAAAAAATGGGAAAAAAAATTTTTTTTTTTTTTTAAAATTGAAGGGGGGGGCGGGGGGAATTTTTTTTTTTTTTTTTTTTGAAATTTTAAGAGGAAAGGAAAAAAAAGGGGTTTTTGGGGGGGGGGGGGAAAAAAAGGGGGGGGGGGAAAAAGGGGGGGGGAGGGGGGGAAAGGGGAGGGGGGGGAGAAAAAGGGGAGGGGGGGAGAGGGGAGAGGGGAGGGGGGGAGGGGAGAAAAAGGGGGGGGGGGGAAAGGGGGAGAAGGGAAAAGGGGTTTAAAGGAGGGGGGGGGAGGGGGGGGGGGGGGGGGGTGGGGGGGAGGGGGGGGGGGGAAAAAGGGGGGAGGGGGGGAAAGGGAGGGGGGGGGGAAGGGGGGAAAGGGGGAAAATTTGGGGGGGGGGGGGAAAGAGGGGAGGGGGTTTAGTTGTTTTTTGTTTTTTTTTTTTTTAATTGGAAGATTTTTTTTTCCCTCCCCTTTTTGGTGTTTTTTGTATTTTCCCCCCCCCGGGCCCTTCTTTCGAAAATGGGAATGGATTTAAAAGTTTTGGCAAGGTGTTCTGCGTGCGTTTTTACAAACCCGGAGGGGAGAGAGGGGGCAGTCAGACAGATAGAAAGATAAACAGACAGACCGAGAAGGGACGACAGACAGACAGACAAACTAACAAAACCAAAAAGAGGGAAATAGACGAGTGGTGTTTCAATACCCCCGAGGCCCCCTCCTCCATTTTCTTTTCATTGCCGTTTATGGGAGAACAAAAATTTCGCCCGCTGAAATTCAAAAGAAAAAGTGGGAACATGGTGGGACCGCAGGGAAAAAAAAAAAACACGGTCCGACAGAAAAAGAAAAACAGAAGGAAAAAAAAAAACAAAGTCCCAAAAAAACCCCGATCCCCCCAGAACCACGGGGCCCCAAAAAAAATAATGATTTGACAGAACACAATCCATTGCCATGATATCTTGATAATGTTTTTGGTCTTTTTTTCGTGTGTTTCTTTTTTTTTTCTTTTTCCTTTTTTTCGAATTCTTTCTTTTTCCCTCTTTTAAAAAAAAAAAAAAAAATATTGATTTATTCTTTTTAATTTTTTAAAACTTTTTGGTTTTTTTTTTTTTTTTTTTTTTTTTTTTTTTTTTTTAATGGAAAAAGATTTTGCCCTGGGGAAAGTCAAATGCACCAGGCCCAACTTTTTGCGCTTTTTTGTATTTTTTGTTCATACATAGCTAAATCACTACGGCTGCTTTAAAATTAGAAGATGCAGAAAGGAAGGAAGGAAGAAAGCAAGAAAAAAAGAAAAAAAAAGGAGAAAGAAAAAGAAGAAGGAAAAAAGAAGAAGAAGAAGGAAGGTAGAAAGGAAAAAGGGGAAGAAGAAAAAGGGAAGAAAGGAAAAGGGGAAGGGAAAAAAGGGGAAAAAAAAAAGAAGAAAAGAAGAAGAAGAGAAAAAGGGAAAAGAAAAAGGGAACAAACAAGAACAAGAAAAAACCCCACAAGAAGAACACCACCACCACCACCACCAACAATACAACTACAAAAAACAACAACCAAACAATAAACAATAACAACATAAGTTTATGCTCCCCGTGGTTGATTTTCTTTTTCTGGATGAGAAAAAACCCCTCTTACCACTGCAAGCAGTTATAAAGGTAGTTCCTGGTGACCTGGTTTCTCCTCATCAAAGATGTGTTTTTTCCGCCAGCATCTTGGCAGAGAAGATGGGGAATTTAAAGAACAGTCCTTGTAAATAATAAGCGGTGGGGGATTCATTAGAAAGTGTGCATGGTCGTGGAATGGGAAAGAAAAAGAGGGAGAGGGGGAGGTGGAGGTAGGCGGAAAGAAGAAAAAAATAAGAGGAGAGGGGGAAGGGGGTTGTTGTGGGGTGGTGTGTAGAGAGAGATGAGAGAGAGAGAGGGAGGGGGAGGAGGGAGAGGGAGAGAGAGAGGGGGGGAGAGGAGAGAGGAGGGAGAGAGAGAAGAGACACAAAGACAGACAGAAGACCAGACGCCGCAGAAGACAGCCAGAAGATAGACAGAAAAACTTCAAACAAACACAGAAAACAAACACAGCACAGACACATGGACACTTGGACATGGACACACATACGCGAAACTCCCCCCCCCCACACCACACCACTAACACACTTTATTCCGTACAACACATTCGCACATACACTACCCCCCCCCCCCCCCTCCCCCCACAAAAAAACCACCCCAGAACACCCCCCCCCCCTTCACACACACACTGATAGAAGAGACAAGCCTTGAATATTCACATCTTCATCTGGTTTTCATGGCTGCTGAGGGAACAACAAATTTTCGTTGGTGGGACCCAAAAACCGGGTTGGGGAAATTGGGGGGGGGGGGGGGGGGGGGGTTGAAGTGAAATCGTCGCCGGTGAAAGAGAGGAGAGAGAGAGAGAGAGGAGGGGGAGAGAGAGGGGAGGAGAGATGAGGAGAGAGAGAGAGAGAGGGGTTAGGAGAGAGGAGAGAGAGGAGAGAGGGGAGGGAAGGGAGGGGGGGGGGGGAGGGGAGGGGAGGAGGAGGGGGAGAGAGAGAGAGAGGAGAGGAGAGGGAGAGGAGAGAGAGAGGAAGGAAAAGGATGGGAGAGAGAGAAGGGGTGGGGGGAGGGAGAGAGGGGGGAGAGAAGGGGAAAGACAGACGACAGACAGACAGGGGCAGCAGACGACAGAAGCGGACAACGCGAGTAGAGCAGAGAAAATATTGAAATAGAGACACAGGAGCCACAGGAGAAGGAGGAGAGACAAGGACAGGACAGAGAGAGAGCAGAAATAGAGACAGACACACACACCACCCCCAAAACACCACAGACGACAACATACCCAGCCAGAACACACAAAAACCAAAAACCACCCCGGCCCCCCCCCCCCCCCCTCCCCCTTGTGGGCATCACTGGAAATAGTGGATGACCAAACCAACCATTAGCCAAATATCTTGATATTGTTATTTCTTTTTCTTCTTTTCTTTTTTTATTTTTCCCATCTTCCTTCTCTTTTGACCGTGTTTTGAAAGTTTTTGTTTGTCCAAGGGATTTTCCATTTGAAAAAAAAAAAGTTTTTAAATAGATTTTTTTAGTGCTATAGATATTCATCTATTGTTCTATACCGCGATCTTGCAGAGGCGTGGCGAAAGTTTTTATTGGAGGAAGGGGGAGGAGAGATGCCCTGGTGATCGAAAGATGCGCTCGTGTCTTCGACCCGGGTTCGAATCTCGTTCAAGAGGATTTTTCCTCTGGGTTAACATCAGCGCCGACTTTTGTCCCTAAAGGTCTTCCGGATGGGGGACTTAAAAACGGAGGTCCCTTTTGTAAAATACACTCGAGCATTTGTGCATGCTAGGACTCGTTCGTTTTTTTGAAAGGTAGGTATTTAATGTCGGTTGGGGATGGATGACAACTTTCAAAAACTGCAGACCGGGGGACTTGATGTAAAAAACCCTTAAGTGCTTATTTCATTAGCCTTGGAAATAATAAAAAAAAAAGATTAAAAGTTAACCCCTTTGGGTTTTGCCCCAGAGGTCACCTACACTAGGGGATAGGTGAACGTGGGGAGATGGAACCATGTAAGGCATATCAAGAAATGATATCCGTTAAAGACAAAAAAAGTACATATTTTTTAAAAATTGGTAACAAAAAACCGCATTTTTGAAAGCTAAAAGAAAATGATAATCCTTCATAAATGGTGTCACCCTGATATTTGATATGAATTGTGGTATCCTACCAGATCAAAATTTAGTAATTTTGGGCGGAACTGAGTCCAGGGAGGTCGTCAATCAGTTTGGAAAAGGTGGTCAGGGAGGGGGTACTGTATCTGCTGAACATTGGGATTGAGCTTTTAGGAGAAATATCATTTATAATCCCGATCGTGTCACATGTGCGTATGTAAATTACGAGATTGAATATCAGATAGGAGGCGGGTTGGCTGGTCTAGAATGCATTTCATGAGAAATAAAAAGCATTTGGATATTCCTCAATTCTTTGTGGAATTACCCCCCCCCCCCCCCTTTCCTTACCCCCCATCCTGCCCAGCTTCTTTTTCTCTAATCAAGAATGTGGGTTGGTTTTGTTTTTTCGGATAGGGCGAGGAAACAAAGCGTTTGCGTGGCATCCATTCTCGCGTATATAAAACAAAAAAAATTATCCTGGGCAGCAAAAAAGCTCCCTTAAATTTATATGGCTATCCCCTCTCCAGGAACGAAAATATACACACGGACATAAACAACTGGGTTTGGGTTTGCCAAAGTGTGACGCCACGTTCCAAAAAAAAAAAAAGTCATTCCGTTGTACCGTGACTGTAAAGCGAATAACAACAAATAAAATGTAGAAGGATAGAAGAAAGGGGAAAAAGAAGAGCAAAAGTAAGGGTGCCTATGGGATTCATATCCTACATTGATTTTCCTTGCTGTAAAGGGAGGTTTGTTTTTACGGAATCCTCTATCTTGTGAATCGGCTAAGCATGCGATAGATAATAAAACCTTTTATCCCCCTCTTTCCTAACCCCCCCTCCCCCCCACGCCTTTTCAGAGGGAAAAAGAATGAAAAAAAAAGCCAAAACACAGTTGTTGAGGAGCACAGCTGAAATAGAGAAGACAAAACAGTTCTTGCCAAAAGTTTCCTTATTTTTCTTCTTTTTTTTTTTTTTCTTTTTTGTTGACCGGTATTTTCCTTTTGTCCGGGTGAACTTCGTTTGATATTTTTTCTATGGGAAAAAAATAAAGGGACTCTTGCAGCCTAACGGGTTTTTTTTGTTGTGGGAAAATTTTTTTTTGGTTGATGTTGCTTTTTTGAGCCACCTTTAAAAAAACGTACATATCCACTGTACTTTTTATAATTTATCCGTTATATACAATACAATGCATTCACAACTTCGAGTTTAGTCAGTATTTTCTGGAGTGGGAGTGAGAGAGAGAGAGAGGGGAGAGAGAGAGGAGAGGGGGATGAGAGGGAGGAAGAAGAGGAGAGGAAAAGAGGGAAGGGGAGAGAGGAAGAGGGGAGGGGAGAGAGGATGAGAGGGAGAGGAGAGAGAGAGAGGGAGAGGGAGAGAGGAGAGGATGAGAGGGGGAGAGGGGAGACCTGAGAGGGGAGAGGAGAGAGAGAAGGAAGTGAGAGGACGGGGAAGGGGAAGGGAAGAAGAAGACAGCAGACAGACAGAAGCAGCAGGACGGACAGACAGACAGACAGACAGACAGACAGGACAGGACAGACAGTAAGACAGACGACAGAGAATGTTTTATTTTTGCCGTGTGCAGCCCTCCCACATTCCATTATTTTTTTGTTTCCTTGAATGGAGATATTCTTGCAATAAACCTTAAGGGTGGTAACGCCATGACATTTCGGAAAAAGCCAAGCAAAACACTTACTATAAAAATTGCAAACAGCAAACAAACTAGTTAAGAAAAACAGACAAGATAAGCTCGAGGGTGCAAATAAAATATACCCAGAGAACACAAAATCCTTTGCCATGATACGTTATATAAGCCTTTTTTTCCTTTCCTTCCTGAAAACCCCCCTCGTAATTTTTTCCTTTTAAAAAGATGTTTATCAGGCCAAAATCACAATAAAACACCCACTTTCGAAGTGTTGTCAGCAATGTTTCAAAATTTTTGGCCATATTCTTTTATCATTCATTTAGTTTATGCCCAGATGAATTCCAAGACATGATGAAAGCTGTAGCATGTCGAGCAAGCAACCCCCCGCCAACAATTTCCAAAAGGTAAGTTGAATATACACGGAAATAAAGGTTGCTTGTTCATTTTTTTTTGTTTAAACCCAATAGGGTTTTAATGTCAAATGAAATGTTAGTTTCTGTGGAAGGCAAAAGGAATGTTTTTTGACTCCTACCCCTTTTTCAGCGGAATGGTTTTGTTTCAACAATTTGTCCTTTGAAAAAAGTATCAACAAGGTCGGTGTGCTTAAGCACACTTTAACCCCATTCTGCTTTACAGAAGAGTGGCCTACTTTTATCTGGTGGAACTGTTACAAAAAAATTTTATAACTACACGCACACGACACTGGTTAGGATAGACAAAAAGAAATTATCCAATATAATTTCATTGAAAAAAGGTTATGATGTCTGCGAAAAAGTGAGTCTGCAGATTGCAAGAGATGAAAAGGTTCGAACTCAGTCAAGTTGGAATTTACATACGACAAAAAAGATGAGGTTTAGTATCAAACATTTATCTGGTGACCGTAAACATATGAATAGTTATGAGAGCATTGTCACTTAAAACTTTATGAATAAAAGCCATTTCTGATCGACAAATAGATCTAGGAAAAACAGAACACGCGCTTGCACCATTTAACACATAAGCGCACGCAGACAAAACACAGACTTACAGAACACACACACACCACACGCAAACACACTTACCACATACAGACATGACGCCGTGCATATATAATATATATATATATATATATATATATTATTTTATATATATATATATTATATATATTTATATTATATATATATATTTATATACATTATATATATATATTTATGTATTCCGTCATTTTCTTATTTATCTGTCAGTCTGTTTGTCTTGCTGTCTGTTGTGTCTGTCTATCTGTCTCTGTCTCTCTCTCTCTGTGTCTCGTTCCTTCTTTCGTTCTTTTCCTTTCTTTCTTTTCCCCCCTTCTTTCTTTCTTTCGTTCTTTCTTCTCTTCTCTCTTGCTTTTTTCTTTCTTCCTTTCTTTCTTTCTTTCTTTCTTTCTTTCTTTCTTTTTTCTTTCTTTCTTTCTTTCTTTCTTTTTTTTCTTTCTTTCTTTTTTTCTTTCTTTTTTCTTTCTAGTTTTTTCTTTCTTTCTTTCTTTCTTTCTTTCTTTTTTTTCTTTCTTTCTTTTTCTGTCTGTCTGTCTGTCTGTCTTTCTTTCTTTCTGTCTTTCTTGTTCTTTCTTTCTTTCTTTCTTTCTTTCTTTCTTTCTTTTCTTTCTTTCTTTCTTTCTTTCTTTTTCTTTCTCTCTTTCTTTCTTTCTTTCTGTCTGTCTTTCCCCCCCTCTCTCTGTCGTTCATTGACTCTAATGTTAGGAGAACCAAAAATGAACAAAAAGTCTGCCTCTCTGCAATTTGTAACATCTATCACTTGATTGATAGGCCAAGGGAATCCCCTATGTTTTGTGGGCTGACAGCAACATTTCATTATTTTATTGCGCTTCATACAAGCACTAGGCATATGCAAAGACTCACAGGCAGGACAGCTAGACTCACACACACACATACACAATACACATACACATACACCACATACACATGCATACACACACATGCACCACACACATACCAAACATGTACACTTAAAAACACCACACACACCTACACACAATCGCGTGCACCACACACACACACACACACACACACACACACACACACACACACACAGCCGCGCGCGCGCGGGGTTCACACACACGAACCACACACACATAAACACACGCACACACAAACATACACTGCACACTTTCTGGACTCCTACTCTCAATAAATCAAACTTAGTTTGAGAGAGGAGAGAGAGAGAGGAGAGGAGAGGGAAGAGAGAGGAGAGAGGAGAGAGAGGAGAGAGGAGGAGAGGGAGAGAGAGGAGAGAGAGAGAGACAGGACAGACAGACAGACAGACAGACAGACAGACAGGACAGACAGACAGACAGACAGACAGACAGACAGACAGACAGAGGAGAGGGGGAAGAGAGAGAGGGGAGAAGGAGAGAGGAGAGAGAGAGGAGTGATGAGAGAGAAGGAGAAGAGGAGGTGAGATCGAGAGAGAGAGTTGAGAAGAGGATGAGGAGAATGAGAGGAGAGAGAGGAAGAGAATAAGATAAAAGTCGCCCTATCTGCCTTTTATGCTGTAATACTTTGATCTCATATGATAGGAGGAAAGAGGGCTAGGGGGGAGGGGGCACTAAGGGTCCCTCTGTGCATTGCATTTGCTGTGTGAGGGCACTATATATTGCACGTTACTTTGAGCATCAATAAAAGTATAGAATATATTTGCAAGGAAACAGGACAGACACATGCATGCAGGTCAATTACCTAGATGCTCGCACAGAGCAGACATATCAAACTCACATTACACGCACTCAAGCATGGATGCATATACGTACAGCTTGCACGCATGCACGCACAAACACAGTTCACACGCTTTCCATCTCTTCTCTGTCTCTCTATTCTGTCTCTCAGTCTCTGCTCCGTGTCTCTCTCTGTCTCTCTCTCGGCTTTCCTCCTCTCTGTCTCTGTCCAATCCATGTGTCTCCCCCCTATTCTTGTCTTATTCCCTCTGCTTTCTCTCTCTTCTTTTCTTCTCTCTCTCTCTCTCTCTCTCTCTCTCTTTTCTCCTCTCTCTCTCTCTCTCTCTCTCTCTCTCTCTCTCTCTCTTTCTCTCTTTCTCTCTCTCTCTCTCCTCTCTCTCTCTCTCTCTCTCTCTCTCTCTCTCTCTCTCTCTCTCTCTCTCCCTCTCCTCTCCCCTCTCTCTCTCTCTCTCTCTCTCTCTCTCTTCTCTCTCCTCTCTCTCTTCTCTCTTCTCGCTCTGCATCTCTGTATCTTCATCTCTATATTATCACTATCTCTCTCTCCCTTTTGGTTTCTCTTGTCTTTGTCTGTGCCCCCTGTTCTTTGTCTCTATCTATCTACGTACGTACGTACGTACGTACGTACGTACGTACCTATCTATCTATCTACTTTTATCTATCTATCTTCTATCTTTTCTATTATCTATCTTCTATCTATCATTATCTATCTATCTATCTATCTCTCTCTATCTATCTTTCTATCTATCTTTCTATTATCTTTCTATCTCTCTATCTCTCTATCTATTTATCTGTCTGTCTGTCTGTCTATCTGTCTGTCGCCTACCTGCCCTCTCTCTCTCTCTCTCTCTCTCTCTCTCTTCCTCTCTCTCTCTCTCCTCTCTCTCTCTCTCTCTCTCTCTCTCTCTCTCTCCCTCTCTCTCTCTCTCTCTCTCTCTCTCTCTCTCTCTCTCTCTCTCTCTCTCTCTCTCTCCTCTTCTTCTCTCTCTCTCTCTCTTCTCTCTCTCTCTCTCTCTTCTCAAACTATCCCTACACCTCTGTCGCTCTCTTTCTTTCTCTCTCCGTTGGTGTTTTTCTCATAGGCTGTAACTTTAAGAATTACCACCACCACCACCACCAGCAAAAAACAGTAACAACAAAACAGAGTGGAAACTTTCCTGTCTGCCTTGTATATCATAAAGACTTTGATCTGATAAGCGGTGGAGCTCCCAAATGGATTGCAACAGGAAGACAATATTTCATGTGTTTCTGTCACACTTCAAAACACTTAAAACATCCACAAAACACAGATACAGGGACAGAGAATTAAAGAACTACAAACATGCAAGAGAGAGTGACATAGATACATAGAAAGAGGAGGTAGGGGGTAGAGAGAGGAGAGGAGGCGGAGAGGAGAGAGGAGACAGAGACGAGAGAGACAGAGGAGACAGACAGACAGACAGACAGAAGACAGACAGAAGACAGACGACTGACTGACAGACAGAAAGAGAGACAGAGCGAGGAGAGACGAGACGAGACAGAGACCCGGGGATACAGTTACCGAGAGAAAAGAAGGACCAAACAGAGGAAAAAGACAAAGACAGAGCAAGGACAGATATAACGAGATATAGACAGAAAATTGACCAGAGGAGAGAGAGAGAGAGAGAGATGAGAGGAGGAGGAGAAGAGAGAGAGAGAAGAGAGAGGAGAGGGGAGAGAGGGGAGAAGAGAAGAGAAAGAAACAGAGACGGAGAAGAACAGAGAGAGAGAGAGAGAGAGAGGAGGAGAGAGAGGGAGAGAGAGGGAGAGAGAGGGATGAGGAGGGAGGAGAGAGGAGGAGAGAAGAGGAAAGAGACAACAGAGACGGAGGAGAGGAGGAGAGAGAGAGGAGAGAGAGAGGACAGAGAGAGAGACAGAGACAGAGAGACAGGAGAGACAGAGGAGAGAGAGGACAGAAGAGAGAGAAGGAAAGACGGGAGGGAGAGAGAGGAGAGAGTGGAGATGAGGAGAGGAGAGGAGAGAGGGGGGGGGGGGAAATGTTTACAAAGCAAAGAACAAAACAAACTTTTGCCTACAGTCCTGAAAATACCCCTAAATGAAAAATCAGGCAGAAGGGCAGTGCATGTTCAAAGAAAAAAAAAAAGACTACACGGTTTCACAGGGGGAAAAAAAGGGAAATAGCAGTGGACGACATAGGAATGATGCCTGAAACCCAACAGACAGAGGACAGATGGCGGAAAGCGTTGAGTGGTGGGTAGAGGTGCTAGAAAGGGAACAGTCAGCAGTTCAATTCTTCCTTTGGACCCCCAACTTCCCTCTTGCGTCCCCCCCCCCCCCCCCAACTGATTTACTCAGCCCGGAATTGTGGTCTGAGTGCTAGTCTTTTTGGACGGGTCGATAACTGAGTTTATGTATGCAATATGCATTCAGCAGCTTTAAGAGAGCCCCCCAACGCAAGGAAAAAGTTCTCCCCGGCAAAATTCTATGGGAAAAAAAAAAAAGCAACAATTTCGTAGGATCTCAAGAACATTATAAAACGAGACAAGGAAAGAAGCAATATGAAAGGCACTGGCTTCATGGTGACACATTCTTGCCAGGAGAAGAATAATCTGAGTGTCATAATTATGTATAAATGTACCGTTTCTGAAAAGTAGACATACAAAAATAATGTTACGGTAAGAAATGTAGAAAAACCCAGACAGTACGTGCTGAATATCCGTGAGACATTTCTTTTTCCACACAGTGTCCAAAAAACCAACGTAGTAATGGTTTGTGACAATTATTGTGTTTAGGACACTGTTGGATAAGGGACGGGAGAGGAGTGGAATGTTCCATGTCTGTGTTTTGTTTGGGAAGTAGGGGGGGTGTGGACTACCTTGGTAACGCTTTTCTAAGAGATCCTGTTATATGTTTTATACCTGTATACTTGCATGTTTATTTGACCTGTTGTCTGTCTGTCTGTCTGTCTGTCTGTCTGTCTGTCTGTCTGTTGTCTGTCTGTTATATGTCTATCTATCTATCTTCTCCAGATGAGAATATGAACCGAGTTTCCGTGTGTTAAACGCACGCAGACATCAATGTTAAAATCCGTTCCGCTATTCAAAGCCGGTGTAAACGGATGGCAAAGTACGTGAATGCCTTTTCATTACCCTTGATATAAAATAATGAATGAATAAATACAATTTATCTGTCTGTCTCAAATTCTTATCACATAAAGCATAACATAATAAGAAAAAGGAAGAAGGGTTTGTTATAAATATTATATATTTTTCTCTCGATTATTCTTTTTTGTGTGTGTGTTATCTCTTGTTCCCATCTGGTTGTGTGTGTGTGTGTGGGTGTGTGTGTGTGTGTGTGGTGTGTGTGTGTGTTTTGTGTGTGTGTGTGTGTGTGTGTGTGGGGTGTGTGTGTGTTTGTTTGTTCTTTGTTTGTTTGTTTGCCTGTGTGTGTGTATTATGTTGGTGGTGTTTGTTTGGGTGTCCGTGCGTGCGTGCGTGTGTGTATGTATGTGTGGTGTATGTGTTATGTGTGTGACCGTGTGTGCGTGCGTGTGGTGTGTGTGTTGTGTACGTCCGTCCGTCCGTACGCACGTACGTGCGTACGCGCGCACATGCAAACAGGGGAAGAAGAAAATCAAATAAGGTTTAAGTGAAAATTACAAGTAAAATTTCGCAGACACCAGATGAGTATACTGGGAGGTGGGCTGGAATATGTTGGGATTTAAAGTTGAAATACAGAGACAGGGGACTTTGGCCACAAAAAATACAAACTCAGAATGTAAGGGAGAGAGAGAGAGAGAGAGGAGAGAGGAGGAGAGAGAGGGAGAAGAGAGAAGAGAGAGAGAGGGAGAGGAGGAGAGAGGGAGAGAGAGGGATGAGATGGAGAGAGAGAGAGATGAGAGGGGAGAGAGAGAGAGAGAAGAGTGAGAGAGAGAGGAGAGAGAGAGGAGGGGAGAGAGAGACGAGAGAAGGAGAGAAGAGAGAGGGAGAGAGAGAGGGAGGGAGAGAGGAGAGGGGGGAGGGGAGAGAGAGAGGGAGGGAGAGAGAGAGAGAGGAGGGAGAAAGAGAGAGAGGGGGGGGAGGGAGAGAAGAGGAGAGGAGAGAGAGAGAGGAGAGAGGAGGAGAGAAGGGAGAGGAGAGGAGAGAGAAGGAGAGAGGATGAGAGAGGCGAGAGAGGAGAGAGAGAGAAAGAGGAGAGAGAGTGAGGGAGGGAGAGAGAGAGAGGGGGATGAGGGAGAGAGAGAGAGGGAGGGGAGGAGAGAGGGAGATGAGAGGAGAGAGGGGAGAGAGAAGAGAGGGGGGGGGAGGGAGAGAGAGAGAGAGAGAGAGAGAGAGAGAGAGAAACAGAGAAGAGGGGGAGAGGGAGGGAGGAGAGGAGAGAGAGAGAGAGAGGAGAGAGAGGAGAGAGAGAGAGAGAGAGAGAGATGGAGGGAGAGAGAGAGAGAGAGGGAGAGGGAGGGAGAGAGGGAGAGAGAGGAGAGAGGAGAGAGAGGATGAGAGGAAGAGAGAGGAGAGATGAGAGGAGAGATGAGAGGAGAGAGAGAGAAGAAGAGAGAGAGAGAGAATGGACACAGAAACAGGAACAGAAAGACAGTAGACAGAGAGAGACAAGAACAAAAAAAGCAAGAACAGAGAGGCTAGGGGACAGAGACAAAGGGGGGGTAAACAGACAAAAGGAGAAAAAAACAACAACTGCCCCCCCCCCCCCCCCCCCCCCCCCCGAAAAAAAAAAAAGGAAATAAATTAAAAAAACAATAAAGAGCAATATGATAAAAAGACTCAAAATGTGAGCGTAACGTTAATAATATTAAAAGAATAAAGATAAAAAGCCACAAAACAATTAAAGAAAAGCAAATCCACACGAAGCAAGAGCTAGTATTAAAAAAAATAAAAGTTGATCATCAAAAAGCATAAAAGATGCAAAAATTAGGAAAAACACCACCCAAAGACGACAAAGAGACAGGCAGACAAACATATATGTATGTATATATCTATATCTATTTCTATATCTATATCTATCTATCTATCTATCTATCTATCTATCTATCTATCTATCTATCTATCTATCTATTATCTATCTATCTATCATCTATCTATCTATTTATCTATCTATCTATCTATATCTATCTATTATTTATCTATCTATTCTATCTATCTATCTATCTTATCTATCTATCTATCTATCTATCTATCTATCTATCTATCTATCTATCTATCTATTATCTATCTATATCTATCTATCTATTTATCTATCTATCTATCTATCTATCTATCTATCTATCTATCTATCTATCTATCTATCTATCTATCTATCTATCTATCTATCTATCTATCCATCTATATATATATATATAATTTTATATATATATATATATTACAGGGCGTCCAGATAAGGGGCACTGGAAGACCTCTGTAGAGCTTTTGATTACACAGAGACTAGGAGAGTTCTGTCTCACACAGATCCCAGGAGTGATGTGTTTTATCTCCGATATTTGCTTTGGGGCACAAGGGCCTGGGGGATTTATTGATGTTGAGTGCATGCTTTGAGTGTGCACAAGAGGTGAAGAATTAATTATGTCAGATCTTAAGTTTGGATGTTCAATACACGCTCTAAAGTGCACAAAAAGGTATGGGGCTTTTGTCATATATCACGTGTAATGTTTAATGTAGTTTTTTTAGTATACAAAAGATGGGGTTTTGTCATATTATATCAAGTTTGATGTTTAATGTTATGCTACTAGTGCGCAAAGAGATGGATAATGTGTCACGTATATAGTTAATTGTTTGGTGGATGCTTCCAATGCGCAATAGGTGGGAAATTGTATCGATCTTTAGTGTCTATTTACGTGCATTTATATAAGCAAATACAGAGAGACAGACGACAGACATGAACCCACATACACAGACATGTACATACATGTTTTCAACACATACAAAAAACACACATACACATTGGTGCACATGCACACACCTTGCTCTCCCTTCTTTCCCCTCTGTCTGTCTTTTTTTTTCAATTTTATCCTTTTATATCGAGGATAATGGGATAAGCACTCTTGTTTTTTTATCCAGTCCCCGTGTGTATGCAGTTTTGTAAATATTGTTTATCCGTTCCCACCGGCACATGATGGCCTACTCTTACGAAAAGCGGAACAGGATTTAAGTGTGTGCAAGATGTTCTGCGAACGTTCACACACGGGACCTCGGTTTATAGTCTCATCCGAAGGACTTTGGGAGAGAGTTGAGTCAGCATGATGTTAAACTCCAGGAGAAAAAATCTCCTCGAACGGGAATCGAACCCAGGTCGTCAAATTGCAAGCGCAATATTCTGACCATTAGGCTATCCAGTCCCCCTGTCTGTCTGTCTGCCAGTTTTTCTTGTATACTTTCACTTCTTGTGCTTTCTGTCTGTCAATCTGTGTCGTCTTCCTTAATAGATCATTGATTCAATCCTTCTTCTTCTTTTCCTCTGCAAATTTCTTTATGAATATTTCAGAAATATTGAAACAAAATATATATAACAGCTAGTAACTACTATTTTTTCTGCGCTTAAAAAGAAAAAACAGAAAAGCCAGATGTAACATTTTAATACTGTCATACTTTTGGATTTACTTCTGTCTGTGATTTTTTTTCTTTTTAAAGAAAGGTTATGGGGGTACTTTTTTCCGTACTTTTGTGGATTGGAGAGATTGTTTAAACATTGTCAACTTCTGTTTAAATTGAAAGAAGAGACTTTGACATTTTGAAAGGATTTATCTTTCTTCAAAACTTTTTTTTTTGTTCGAATTGAGTCGAACTGCTTTGTTGTGTGTGTGTTTGTGTGTGTGTGTGTGTGTGTGTTGTGTGTTTTGTGGTGTGTGTGTGTGTTTGTGTGTGTGTGTGTGTGTGTGTGTGTGTGTGTGTGTATGTGTGTGTGTGTGGTGTTGTGTGTGTATGTGTTGTGTGTGTGTGTGTGTGGTGTGTGCGTGTTTTGTGTGTGTGTGTGTGTGTGTGTGTGTGCGTGTTGTGTGTTTGTGTGTGTTGTATGTTTGTTGTGTATGTGTATGTTTTTTTGTGTGTGTGTGCGTGCGTGTTTTGTTGTGAAGTTTTTCGGTTGCCTAGG
>JASPKP010005869.1:7500-15109 GCA_030674155.1 Stramonita haemastoma | reverse complement strand
CCAGAAGAACATGCTATTTTAGAGATTTCTTAAAAAAACATAAATATCATGAAGAGTCAAAAAAGATTACGAAACGCCATAAACTCACAGAAACGTCGAGAAAAAAAGAAATATTTCCAAGATTTACTATCCTCCAAACAAAACTAAAAAATCATTTGGAGGGCCATTAATCAAATAGCAAACAAATAATCATCTTCCAAATCAAATGTAATCAAAGTTAGTTACTGCTGAACAACTCAACAATCACTTCATAAAACTTTCTACTAATGTTGTTAGCAATGACAATTCGAAATCCAATAACCTAAACACATTAAAACAATACTGCCAAGAAAAGCATATTCCCTCAAAACTCCACATACCATTTATTTCTGTTTTTGAGGTCCATAATTACATGATTTACCTCAAACAGTCAAGGACACGAGGTCTTGATGGAATAGACAGCAGAATTCTAAAACTTTCAGCGCCAGTTATCACAGACACTCTCACATATATATATAACCAATGTCTTTGAAAAAACTATTTTCCCAATGCCTTCAAAACTGCTAAAGTGATCCCCATCTACAAATCTGGTGACACTTCAGATCCCTCAATATATAGGCCAATCTCTATTATATCCCTTCTTTCAAAACCCCCTGGAAAAACATATAGATAAACACTTAGTCAGTCATATAGAAACTAACAACCTACTCCACCCTAATCAGTCAGGATTCAGACAAAATCACTCGTGTCATACTGCACTGACTAGTCTCATAGACAATTGGCTAACAAACATTAATGAAAATAAATTTTGTGGGAGTATTATTTGTAGATTTCAAAAAAGCATTTGATACAATTGACCACACACTTCTCGTCAGAAAGCTAGACCTGTACAATATATCATCAATTAGTCTAGAACTACTCGCTTCTTATCTCAAGAACAGACAACAGTGTGTTTCAACAACTACATCCGCATCCAATCTAAAACCCATTCATTTATGGAGTACCACAGGGATCTACACTAGGACCAATTCTCTTTTCATTATACATAAAATGACCTTCCTCTACATATTGCATCCAAATGTGAACTATTTGCTGATGACACAAACCATACATACAAGCCATAATGACATTGACTCTCTTGCAACCATTATTACAACAAAGCTGTAATGATCTTGTCAAATGGACAGATCTGAACCACATGTCTATTCACCCCCAACAAACAAAATGCATGCTATCACCACCAGACAAAAGCGACAAAATTTACCCCATAATCAGTTTCCAATACAAATAAAAAAGGAAGCAATCAAACAAACCTCTCATCACAAAGTTCTAGGAGTGACCAATTGATGAAAATCTCAGCTGGTTCTACCACATTATCTCCTCTATGCAAATACTTGTCCCAAAGAGTATACCAGTTGACTAAAATTAAACACTTCCTTGACTGCCATTCAAGGAAATTATTCTTTCAAGCTTATATACAATCCTCAATAGACTATGCCTCAACCCTATGGGATACTGCCAGTGCAGATACTATGAAACCCTTATCAAGTCTGTATAAACGTGCTCTCAAACTTATCCTCCTGAAGAAACAACATTACTTGAAGTGGATTTCACTCAGTTAAGTATTCTCCCCCTACAACAAAGACTAAAATATAACAAGGGCATCCTGATGTTTTAAGATAATGGCAGGAGCTGTCCCCACATCCTTAAGAGATAAGTTCCCAATGAATCATTCCAGAAATACTGAAAAGCCAAGTATCCCAATCCCAAGAATAGACTTGTTCAAGTCCAGTTTACTATACTCAGGCCCTGTACTGTGGAACTCCCTTCCCGATTCAATTAAACAGCACCAATCATTGTCGACCTTCAAAAATCACCTAATGCACTTGATGCATCAAAACTAATGAACCAGTACTCATCCTGTTGGATATATATAATTCTCCCCCTTTCTCTCTCTTCCTCTGTATGTGGTGTGTGTGTGTGTGTGTGTGTGTGTGTGTGTGTGTGTGTGTGTGTGTGTGGTGTGTGTGTGTGTGTGTGTGTGTTAAATGTTTTTATATGTATTTTATCATTGTGCACTTGTAACTGATTTCAAAGAGTACATTTTTAATGTTTTTTTTTCACGTCACATTTATCATATGGTATATTCTCTATAATATTATATGCATAAGTAAAAGATAGAGAGTGTTAAGTGATGATATTATTGGTCAGTGAAAATTGTGCGCAACACTACCTGGCTAAAAATGTACTGTGTACTCTCTCTCTCTCTCCTCCCCCCCCCCCCCCCCCTCTCTCTCTCTCTCTCTCTCTCTCTCTCTCCCTCTCTCTCTCTCTCTCTCTCTCTCTCTCTCTCTCTCTTGTTGCCTAAACATGTTACCATCCATATTGAGAAATACCTTATTCACTATTTCTATCATTTAATAATCATGTGTTGAATGCAGTTGATTTTTTTATAACCTTTTAATTTTCAAGTAAGCTGAATAACTATGTTCATCATGATTACAAAATGGTTATGAACGTGATTTTTATGACCATAAATGCATAATCATAAGATTCAGGCACTAGAATATGTATGTCTTAATATATATGCCTTATAGAGGATGGATTCCTTTTGTGTTCCGTTACATGACTTTATTAAAATTAGGCATATACTTCCCTTAAAATGAAGTTTATTGATGACATGAGCGCGAACTTGTGTGTGTGTGTGTGTGGTGGGTGTGTTTGTGTGTGTGTGGTGTGGGGGGGGGGGGGGGAGAGGTGTGTGTGTGTGTGTGTGTGTGGATAATTGTTTTTATTTGTCATCTCCCCTTGTACTAAAATATTATGATTTGCATGACTTTTTTGTCGTTGTTGATAGGTTATACCTCAAGTTTTTGATGTTTTGTTCTTGTTTTTTTGTTTTGTTTGTTTTAACTTTGCTGTTTGCTTTTGTTTCTTCTTTTTTATATGAAGTATGAATGCAAAAGAAAGGATAATATTGTCACCTGATATGATTGTTTGACTTTTATCATTCTTCTTTTTTTTATGACTAAAATTTTTTTTTTTAACAAAAAAACAAAACAACCCACCACCTCAAGTACACGTGCGCCTGCGGATATGTGCTTATAAATACAAGTGTGAGTAAGTGTGGTGTGTTGTGTGTGTGTGTGTGTGTGTGTGTGTGTGTGTGTGTGTGTGTGTGTGTGTGTGTGTGTGTGTGTGTGTGTGTGTGCATTTATGTGTGTGTGTCTCTGTGTGTGTGTGTGTGTGTGTGTGTGTGTGTGTGTGTGTGTGTGTGTGTGTGTGTGTGTGTGTGTGTGATATTTGTATGTGCGTTTGCGTGCGAGCGTGCATGCGTGAGTGAGTTGCGTATATGTATGTATGTATGTATGTATGTATGTATGTATGTATGTATGTATGTATGTATGTATGTATGTATGTATGTATGTGTGTGTGTGTGTGTGTGTGTGTGTGTGTGTGTGTGTGTGTGTGTGTGTGTGTGTGTAACCTACGTGTAGGAATGAGTTTTATGTGTATTATTATCATACTATTATTACTATTGTTGATATTATTCTTTCTGTTATCATTATAATCATTGTATTATCTTTAGTTCCTTTTGAGTTCATTTTGTTGTTATGAGTTGTACCAATGTTGTAGCTAAATATTTTTGGGTGGACTTTTCTTGGTTGCTAAGCTGTTTATTTCATTATGTTCCTTTGTTTGCTCTTTATCTATTAACGCTTCTCTTTTCATCTAAAATCAAAATCATTTTATTGTGACTTCTGATTTTCGTCTTCCGAATGAGTGCATTTTATTACCTTATTATATATAATGTTCTTATTCCTTTATGTTGTTTGGTACTGCATATAGTTTTACTGTTTAGTATCTTTTTATCTTGATGTTATCCCTGAAAAGGGCGGGGACTGGATGTAAAAAAGCACATGAGTGCTTATCTATTATCCTCGAATAAAAGAATTTGTCTTGTCTTGTCTTGTCTTGTCTTGTCTTGTCTTGTCTTGTCTTGTCTCTCTCTCTCTCTGTATCAAAAATGCACATATACACACATATATAAACGCACACACATTCACACACGCGCGTGCCCGCGCACTCGCGCGCACACACACACACACACACACAAACACACACACAAACACACACACAAAAACACACGCACACACAAAAACACACGCACACATACACACACACACACACACACACACACACACACACACACACACACACACACACACACACACACACACACACACACACACACACACACACACACACACACGTGGGAGAAGGGGGTGGGGTGGAGACCATTAATTTTGTGCGATGGAAACAGATGACAAAATGGACGATACTGCATACACAGCGGGGACTGCTTTCAAAACCAAACACATCAGCTCTTAGTCCATGACCCTCAAAATACAGAAGAAATAAATAAATTATAAAGTAAATAGACCAATATATACATGACAGACAGACAGAGATAGACGGAGTGAAACAATCTGAGTGATTTATTGATTTATTGTTTTATTTCGAGGATAATGGAATAAGCACTTTTGTGCTTTTTTGCATCCAGTCCCCGTGTGTATGCAGTTTTGTAAATGTCATCTGTTCCCACCGGCACACGATGGCCTACAGTGGCCTACATACAGTGATAGACATGGAGAGAGACAGATATCAACATGACAAAGGAGAAGGTGAAGGTGTGTCATAACCTAGGTGGTCGTAGGGGAGCAAGGTGTCAGAGACCTCAGCTTCTCTAAGGGCAAGCATACTGAGGGTGGCGCCCATCTCCTCTCACTCGCTGCTTCACCTTCCCTGACCCTAAAGATAGCGCGAGTGGCAGTCTGTGTGGTAGTCTTTCGACTGAAACGATAAACCGATGTCCCGTGTGCAGCACGCTTTCAACGCACGTAAAAGAATCCACGGCAACAAGAGGGCTGTCCCTGGCAAAACTTTGTAGCAAAAAGTCACTCTGATAAGGAAACAAATACACATGCAGACAGGAAAAAAATTATGGGTACGTGGCGCTGCCCTTGTGGCGGCGCGTTTTCCCCGGGGGAGAGCTGCTCGAATTTCACGCAGAGAAATCTGCCGTGACTTCAAGTAGTACACAATGTACAAAAACATTACAGCGAGAAGGACAGTGGCAGTGACATACATACAGACAGGCAGGCAGACAGACCGACAGACAGACAGACAGTGAAAGTAGCAGAGACATACAGCCAGAGAGGCAGATAGACAAACAGAGACAGGCAGACAGACAGAGAGACAGACATACACACAGGCAGATAGACAGACAGACAGACAGGCAGATAGACAGGCAAATAGATAGACAGATAGACAGACAGATAAACAGGCAGATAGACAGACAGACAGACAGACAGGCAGATAGTCAAGCAGACAGACAGACAGGCAGGAAGGCAGACAGACAGACAGATAGACAGACAGTCAAACTGACAGAGGAACAGCCAGGCATACAATGAAACTGGCAGAGACAGACAGACAGGCAGGCAGAAAGACTGGCAGGCTGGCAGGCAGGCAGACAGACAGACAGACAGACAGACAAGTATGCAAATTTTCAGAGAAACAGGCAGATATACAACCAGAGTGGCAGAGGCAGAGAGATATCCATCCATCCATCCATCCATCCGTCCATCCATCCATCCATCCATCCATCCATCCATCCATCCATCCATCCATCCATCCACCCACGCACCCATCCATCCATCTATCCACCCATCCACCCATTCATCCATCCACCCACCCATTCATCCATCCATCCAGACAGACAGACAGACAGAGAGGCAGACAGTCAAGTCGACATACAGACAGGGAAACAGACAGATAAGATGACAAACAGGCGGGCAAACAGACATACAGACAGACAACTGAATCAACAGACATAGAAAAAGACAAGCAGACAGACACAGAAACAGACAGGCGGACAGAGAAACAGACAGGCAGACAGAGAAACAGTCAGGCAGACAGAGAAACAGAGAAAAAGCCAGGCAGACCTACATAGACATAGACAGGCAGAGAAACAGAGAAAAAGCCAGGCAGACATGGAAACAGACAGAAAAGCAGACAGACAGACAGAGAGACAGACAGACAGAGTAAACCTCCTCACTAATGAACCCTATACTGCTCAAAACGTCCATTTGCTTTTTCTTATAACATCTGCTATCAGACAACCCACTGTGTGACCTTGACCCTTGAGGTGAAAACATCATCTGAGGATGTTGAAAGAAAGGATGGGAGGTCTGACTCATCTGTCTGTCTGTATGTCTGTCTGTCTGTCTGTCCGTCCGTCCATCCGGCTGTCCGACTGTCTGTCTATATGTCTGTGTATATGTCTGTCTTTGTCTTCTGTCTTTGTCTGTCTGTCTGTCTGTCTGTCTGTCTGTACGACTGTCTTGCCCGTCTGTCTGTCTGTCTGTCTGAGTGTTTGTTTGTCTGTCTATCTATCTCTTGTCTGTCTGTCTGTCTATCTATCTATCTCTTGTCTGTCTGTCTGTCTATCTATCTCTTGTCTGTCTGTCTGTCTATCTATCTCTTGTCTGTCTGCCTGTCTATCTATCTCTTGTCTGCCTTTCTCTCTCTTTCTGTCTACCTGTCTGTCCCTGTCTGTAAATATGTCTGTATGTCTGTCTGTCTGTCTGTATGGCAGTCTCTGTCTCTGTCTCTCTCTGTCGCTCTCTGTCTCTCTCGTGAGTGAGTGAGTGAGTGAGTGTGTGTGTGTGTGTGTGTGTGTGTGTGTGTGTGTGTGTGTGTGTGTGTGTGTGTGTGTGTGTGTTATTTTCATCTTATTGATTTTATTTTATTCCTTTATTTTGAGGATAATGGATTAGGCACTCGTGCTTTGTTTTACACCTAGTCCTCGAGTGTAAGTTTTGTCGTCCGTTCCCACCGGCACACAATGACCTACTCTTCCGAAAAGCGGAACGGGTTTTAACGTGAGCGCAAGATGTTTTGCGTGCATTCGCACACGCTGTTTACAGTCTCATCCGAAGAACTTTTGGGGAAAGAAAAGTCAGCACTGGTATTAGCTCCAGAGGAAAATCCTCTTGAACCAGATTCCAACCTGGGTGCGTGTGTGTGTGTGTGTGTGTGTGTGTGTGTGTGTGTGTGTGTGTGTGTGTGTGTGTGTGTGTGTGTGTGTGTGTGTAGGGTGTGTGTGTGTGGTGTGTGTGTGTGTGTGTGTAGTGTGTGTGTGTGTTGAAAGAAGGAGAGGTAAGTGGTAGAGGTAAAGATGGAGGTGTACATCAGTACACAGTACACACACACATGCACGACACTCTCTACACAACACTACACTACCCACACACACACACACCACACACACACACACACACACACACAACACACACACACACCTACACACACTACACACACACTCCTACACACATACACACACACAACATTCCTACACACACACACACACACACACAACCACCAACACACAACACACACACACACACACACACACACACACACACCACACACACACACACTCCACACAACACACACACACACCTACACACAACACACACACACACCACAACACACACACACACACCCACACACACAACATCACCACACACACACACAACACACACACACACACACACACACCACCCCA
>JASPKP010005869.1:0-2500 GCA_030674155.1 Stramonita haemastoma | reverse complement strand
ATACACATCCTCCATATACATCTTCCATATACATCCTCCATATCCATCCTCGATATATATCCTCCATATACATCCTCCCTATATCCTCCATACACATCATCCATATCCATCCTCCATACACATCATCCATATCCATCCTCCATATACATCCTCCATATCCATCCTCCATATACATCCTCCATATATCATCCATACACATCATCCATACACATCATCCATATACATCATCCATATACATCCTCCATATACATCCGCCATATACATCCTCCATATATCATCCATACACATCATCCATACACATCATCCATATACATCCTCCATATACATCCTCCATATACATCCTCCATAGACATCCTCCATACACATCCTGCATATACACCCTCCATACACACCCTCCATATACATCGTCCATATACATCCTCCATATACACCCTCCATATACATCCTCCATATACATCCTTCATATACACCCTCCATATACATCCTCCATATACATCATCCATATACATCCTCCATATACACCCTCCATACACATCATCCATATACATCTTCCATATACATCCTCCATCTGCATCCTCCATATACATCATAACAACATTGTAATATTCGGCACTAGTTGACAGCAGTAAGCGACACAGCTTTTGGCCTGGGCCAGTCAAAATGACGGTAGTTCGAATCCCGTTTGGGCCCAAAACTTTTCCCTCATTCATTAGACCATGAGTGGTGGTCTGGGCGCTAGTCTTTCGGAGGAGACGATAAACCGAGGTCCCGTGCGTCACACATCATTATTTAGCGCACGTAAAAGAACCCACCGCAACAAGAAGGTTGTCCCTGGCAAAATTCTGTGGAAAAAAGCCACTCTGATTTGGAAAATAAATACAGTTGCAGACTGGAAAAAGAAAAACAATAATGGGTAGGCGCTGCACTTGTGGCGAATTTCACGCAGAGGAATCTGCTGTGACATAAAGTGGTTTAAAAAGGATAAATAAAAGTAAATTTTAAAAAATAATGACAAAAATATGTTTTCCGTTCCTCCACTACAACTCAGAGGTTTTTGGGTATGCGACAATTTGCTTAACCATCAAGGCAGCCACATTCCAAATTTGGGGGATGATATTATCAAATAACAATAACACATGTGCGTATGCGTGCGCATACACACACACGCACACATACACATACACACATACGCACACAAACACACACACACACCTCATACACACACTCACGCACGCACGCACGCAGGCACACATTTACGCACACGCACGCACGCACGCACACACACACACACACACACTCACACACATCCACACAACACACACAACAAACACACACACACACACACATAAACACCACACACACACACACACACACAACACACACACAACACCACACACACACACACACACACACACACACACACACCACCACCACACACACACACACACACACACACACACACACACACACAACACACACACACACACACACACACACACACACACACACACACACACACACACACACACACACACACACACACACACACACACACACACACACACACACACCACACACACACACACACACAACACACACACACACACACACACACACACACACACACACACACACACACACACACACACACACACCAACACTAAACTCCACTTTCTGTTTTTCAGAGAAGCTGAGGGGATCGTTGATTGGTTGAGGTGCGAGAGGGTTTGATTTGATTTGGTTTGATTTGGTTTATTTTTTTATATCGAGAATAATGGAATAAGCACTCTTGTGCTTTTTTACATCCAGTCCCCGTGTGTATGCAGTTTTGTAAATGTCATCTGTTCCCACCGGCACACGATGGCCTACTCATACGAAAAGCGGAACAGGATTTAACGTGTGCGCAAGATGTTCTGCGTGCGTTCGCACACGGGGCCTCGGTTTATAGTCTCATCCGGAGAAGGACTTTGGGGGAGAGTGGAGTCTGCACTGATGTTAACTCCAGGGGAAAAATCCCCTCGAACGGGAATCAAACTCGGGTCGTCAAATTGCAAGCGCAATGTTCTGACCACTAGGCTATCCCGTCTTGTTGGTTTATTTGTTTGTTTCTTTCTTTCTCTTTCTTTCTTTTCTCGGGGATGGGGGGTGGGGGGGGGGTTCACTTCTGTCTTTCATATGCTTGGATATCTTCTGGAGAATCTGAATGATTCATTTTTTCTATGAAAGTAGTTCTGTTCCCGACCAGTAAGCCTTTTTTTTTTGGGGGGGGGAGCGAGGGGGAGAAGGGGGTGAGGGGGATGAGGGGGGGGGGGGGTAGGCCGAAGATCATAGAGAATCACCCGCGTGCGGAGCAGCTTCTGGTGCCATTTGATCCTGTGTGTGAAAGATAAATTGATCCCCTCAGAGAGAGAGAGAGAGAGGGGGGAGGGGAGGGAGGGGAGAGAGAGAGAGAGGGAGGGAGGGGGGAGGGAGGGGGGAGGGAGGGAGAGAGAGAGGGAGG
>JASPKP010005868.1:12500-15110 GCA_030674155.1 Stramonita haemastoma | reverse complement strand
GTTGAGAAACCCTCTCTAGCAGGGAAAACAAATACATATTTTATGCAGACAAAAAAATTTCAAAAAAAATGTTTGGTTTCTTGCGGTATCAATGGCCACACTCCTGTGTTAGCTAGCGGGTTATGTAGTATTTGTATACATTTGCCAGTGGGAAATTTTTTTTTTTTGTTTTTTCACGTTTTTTTTTTTTTAAAAGCATGAAAAAAATGCAATGTGCACTTTTTTTTGGGGATTCAGGGAATAGAGCAATCCAGGTAGTCAGGAAAAATTTGGGAAAAATAATCTTTAAAATGGGGGGTTGCTTGCGTGTTTACAGCGTTAAACCCCGGGGAGGCATTAGTGGTTAGGAAGCTAGCAGATGGAAAAGGACTGGGGGGGGTACAGTATCTGCGGGAAAATTTTTTAAAAAAATTCAAACCTACCAAACTTGTGCAAAATAAACATGAATTTGGAGTAAAGAGGCAAATTTTTTCCCAAAAAAAGGGGGTTTTTATTTCTGTGTATCCCTTTAGTACGTGTGTAGGGTTAAATTATTAAGAGTCGTAAAGAAGTGCGAATCGGCAATAATTGCTTCATTTTTCAAAATATATGATTTACAAAGCTGTGTAATCACTTTCTTGATACATCACAGCGAATTATTGTTTGTTGTTGTTGTTTTTATTTATTCTTTTTGTTATTATTATTATTTTTTTTTTTTTACAGTTTCGCTTTTTCCCGTTATTACATGATGATCATCCTTCCTCTATACCCCCTAAGGGGCAAAAGGAATCAAATATTATTTAACTATTCACTAAAAATACATTTATCTAGAAATAACGTACCTGCCTAAAAAGCACGAAATTCGGGTTTTAATCTCCGTTTGTGCCCCAACTTTTTCCACTATCCACTAGACCTTGAGTGGGGGTCTGGGTGCTAGTCTTTCGGTTGAGACGATAAATCGAAGTCCCATGCGCAACATGCATGCACGCTCGTAAAAGAAACCACAGCGACAAGAAAGTTGTTCCTGGCAAAGCTCTGTTGAGAAAGCCTCTCTAGCATGGAAACAAATACATATGTATGCAGACAGAAAAACTCAAGAAATGAATAGGTCTTGCGGTATCAATGGCCACACTCCTGTGTTAGCTAGCGGGTTATGTAGTATCTTGTATACAGTGCCAGTGGGAAATTTTTTTTGTTGATTTTCACAGATTTTTTTTTTAAAGCATGAAAAAAATGCAATGTGCACTTGTTTTGGGGATTCAGGGCATAGAGCAATACCAGGTAGTCAGGAGAAAGTTGGAAATAATCGTAAAATGAGGGTTGCTTGCGTGTCTACAGCGTTGACCCCGCGCATGCATATTGTGGTTAGGAAGCTAGCAGATGGCAAAGGACTGAGGGGGTACAGTATCTGCTGACAATTTTTTAAAAATTCAAACCTACCAAACTTGTGCAAAATCACATGAATTTGGAGTCAGAGGCTAATTTTTCCACAAAAAGCGGTTTTTATTTCTGTGTATGCCTTAGTACGTGCTGTATGGTAAATTATTAAGAGTCGTAAAGAAGGAAATGTGCGGGTTTTTTTAAAGGTGGTGTGTAACCAAAGCGTCCTCCACAAGGGAAAGCGGCCCGAATTTGAGGCAGAGAAATGTACCATGACTGAAAATGGTACACAATACGATAACAGAAAGATGGAGTTGTGCGATAGAAGAATGGTGTGTAGCAAATTTCAAATTATTTATTTCCTGTCATCCCTTTGGGGGTATGGAAGATTTTTTTTTTTACATAACATCAATAAACAAAATCATAACTGAACAACATACATGCACCATACAACTGAACATCTGAACAATTACCACACAACAAAAAAAAGTCTATTTAAACATGTCAAACTCTTTCAACAAAATTTACATGTTATTTCTGATAATATCAATCATTTTAACATTGAGCAGAGATTTCTTATTTGGTGAAGAAAAGAGTTGTTCATACTTCAAAGCGTTGGAATGTTTAGCGTAATACTTTGATAAACATTTTGTACGAGATAGGTGTTGTACTGGACAGGTTTACCGGGCTTAGACGTAAACGTAATTCCAGACTCGCTTTAGCCTAATGTATGAATGATTCTGCTGGGTAAATGTGTGTGTGTGTGTGTGTGTGTGTGTGTGTGTGTGTGTGTGTGTGTGTGTGTGTGTGTGTGTGTGTGTGTGTGTGTGTGTGTGGTGTGTGTGTGTGTGTGTGTTGTGTTACGTTGTGTTGCGTGTGTGTATGTGTATGTGTTGTGTTGTGTTGCGAGTGTGTATGTGTATGTGTTATGTTGTGTTGCGAGTGTGTATGTGTATGTGTATGTGTTGTGTTGTGTTGCGTGTGTGTATGTGTATGTGTTGTGTTGCGTGTGTGTATGTGTTGTGCGTGTGTTTACGTGTGCGTGCGCGCGCGCGTGCATGCGTGTTCGTGTGAGTGTGCGTACGTACGTGTGTGTACGTGCACGCGTACGCACAAACGCACGCATGTGTGTCAGTTTGTTAGTAGTTAAGTTGATTCGGGCAACAATTGCTTCCAATGCAGGATGACGTAATCATTTCTCTTGCCCCTCTCCCTCTCCACCCGCACTACCACTCCCGCCCCCCCTCATCA
>JASPKP010005868.1:0-5000 GCA_030674155.1 Stramonita haemastoma | reverse complement strand
CGGTGTTTCTCCAGGTCTCTGCTCCATACATTAGTATTGGCTTGATGATGGTGTTGAAGAGCCTGGTCTTGGTGGCGATGCTGATGTCGCTTGATCCCCAGACGTTTCTGAGCTGCTTGAAGGCTGCCCTTGCTTTACCGATGCGGGTTCTGACGTCTGTGTCTGTTCCTCCCTGTGTGTCCACGATGCTGCCGAGGTATGTGAAGCTTTCCACCTCTTCCAGCGCCTCTCCTTTGACTGTGATGGGTGTTGCATTGGCTGCATTTGTCTTGAGTACCTTGCTCTTTCCTCTGTTGATGTTGAGGCCCAGTTTAGCTGAGTTCTCCACAACGATGTTGGTCTTTTCCTGCATCTGTTGCTGGGTGTGGGAGAGAAGGGCCAGGTCATCCGCAAAGTCAAGGTCGTCTAGCTGTTTCCAGGGTGTCCATTGGATGCCATTACGTTTCTGGTCCGCTGAGGTTTTCATGACCCAGTCGATGGCCAGCAGGAACAGGAAAGGAGATAGTAAGCATCCTTGCCTTACTCCGGTATCTACTTCAAAGGCGTCGGTGAACTGTCTGCCATGAACTATTCTGCAGGTCATTCCTTCATATGATTTCCTGATGATGTTGGTGATTTTCTCTGGCACTCCATAGTGTCTCAGTAGCCTCCAGAGGGTCTGTCTGTCAACGCTGTCAAAAGCCTTCTCATAGTCTATGAAGTTGATGTATAGTGGCGAATTCCATTCCAGGGACTGTTCCAGGATGATGCGCAGTGTTGCAATCTGATCCGTGCATGATCTTTCCTTTCGGAAGCCAGCTTGTTGGTCGCGGAGATGCGGGTCTACTGCGTCCTTCATCCGGTTCAGCAGGATGCGGTTAAACACCTTTCCTGGGATGGACAACAGCGTTATCCCTCTGTAGTTGGAGCAGGAACTGAGGTCGCCTTTCTTGGGGAGTTTGATGAGGTAACCCTCTTTCCATTCTGTTGGTATTTCTTCTTCCTCCCATATCTTGCCGAAGAGCGGGTAGAGGAGTCCACACTGGTCTCGACGTCGGCTTTCAGGGCTTCTGCTGGGATGCTGTCAGGTCCTGCAGACTTACCATTCCTCAATTGCTTGATGGCGCTGCGGATCTCTTCCTTTGTGGGAGCACTACACTTGATCGGCAGGTCGCTTGCGGCTGTCGGTATCTCTGGTGGGTTTGTAGGTGCTGGTCTGTTGAGTAACTCCTGGAAGTGCTCAATCCACCTGTTCTTCTGTCCTTCGTCATCAGCTATTACTCCTCCGTTCTTGTCTTTTACTGGTCTCTCTGGCTTGGCAAACTTCCCTGATAACTTCTTGATGATGAAGTACAGGTCCTTGGTGCTGTTCTGGTGAGCTGCATCTTCTGCTTCTTTTGCCAATGTCTCCAAGTAGTTTTGCTTATCTGCTTTAATGCTTCGCTTTACAACCCTATTTGCTTCTGTGTATTCCTCTTGGGCTTTTGTTTTTGCTGATCGTGTCCTGCTGCTGTTGACGGCTAATTTCTTTTCTCTTCTTTCTTCTATTTTCTCTAGGGTAGCTGCTGAAATCCATTCCTTGTGTGTGAATGATTTGGGGCCCAGTACTTCCTGACATGTTGAGGTCACTGTCTCTCTCACTCTCTGCCACCTCTCTTCTATCGTCTCCTCTTCAAGCAGCTCTCCTAGGACTTGGAACTTGTTGGATAGAGTGACCTTGAACTCTTCTTGCTTCCTGTTGTCCTTCAGCGCCGTGGTGTTGTAACGCTGGCGTTGACTGGATCCCCCCGTCCAATTTCTCTTCAGCTTCTGCTTCAGTCGGGCAACAAGTAGATGGTGATCCGAAGCGACGTCTGCTCCTCGCTTGACGCGTACATCCTGTAGGGAGCGGCGAAAACTTCTTCACGATGCAGATGTGGTCGATCTGGTTCTCCGTTAACAGGTCTGGCGACACCCAAGTTGCCTTGTGTATCCTTCTGTGCGGGAAAAACACTTCCTCCGATGACCAGGTTGCTTGTGGCACACAGGTCTGCGAACCTCTCCCCGTTGTCGTTCATCTCGCCTAGCCCATGCCGCCCCATGATCTCCTCGTATCCCTGGTTGTCACTACCTATCTTGGCATTGAAGTCACCCATTACGATGATGATGTTTCTCTTCGGTCTGTCTTGTATGATGGTCTGCAATCTGTTATAAAAGTCGTCCTTCTCCTCCTCCTCGCTGTCGTTCGTTGGGGCGTAGCACTGGATAATGTCCATGTTGATCCTCTTCTTCTTTGTACGGAAAGAAGCTGTCATGATCCTTGGTCCGTGTGCCTCCCACCCGATGAGCGCTCCCTGTGCTGGCTTGGAAAGCATCAGGGCGACTCCCTGGGTGTGTGCAGCATCTTCCTGCTCGTGCCCCGAGAACAGCAGCAGCTCCCCGGAAGTCAGTCGCTTCTGCCCGGAACCAGTCCATCTGACTTCGCTGATTCCTAGGATGGTGAGGTTGAATTTCCTCATCTCTGCGGCTACTTGCGCTGTCTTCCCCGTCTCGTACATGGTCCTGACGTTCCATGTACCGATGGATGTGGTGGTCCTGGTGGAGATGATGGTCTTCGGTCTGACGGCTTCCAGATGATTCTGGCTTTCACCGCCCGACTTCATACTCCTTCCAGCTGGAGGTCCATCCCTCCCCAGGTCCGCGATGTCTGTTAAATTGCTATTTGGCGTTTCTGTAGCTAGAGTTTTTTTCACAGGGTGGGGTAGCTAACCCTACGCCAAACCCTCCTCCTTTTTCAGCCGGGCTTGGGACCGTCCTAGGCAGAGTTCCAGCTTGTGTATCTCTAGAGAAAAGGTAAAGTAAAGGTAAAAGGTAAAGGTGTCCCATACCCTAGGCGGTCGTAGGGGAGCGAAGCATCAGAGACCTCGGCTTCTCTAGGGGCCAGCATATTGAGGGCGGCGCCCATCCCCTCTACCTCGCTGCTTTACCTTCCCTGACCCTAAAGAGCGCAGGTACCTATTTTACAACTGGGTGAACTGGGGGGAACTGTACTGAAGCAAAGGCCCACAAACGAGCACCCATCCAATTGGTAACCACGCTCGATGCTGCTTAATTTACTTGACTTTGGGGAAAGCGAGCACTCTGACCACTGAGCTATCCCCCCCCCCCCTCTAGAGAAAAGAGAAAATTATTCTTTTTTACCTGGTTACCTGATAGACTAGTCGTTCTCACGTCGCTCACATTGATGATGGTTCAAGGATTGACTCTATCAAAGAACAAAACAAAAAGATGATTATTTTTCAGTCACAGCAATGCTGCTCTCCTCGGGGAGCGTGTGTCACTGCCAGTGTACTGCCATAGATTATTTCTATGAAGTAATGTTCAATGGTCCTGTCTGTATAGATATTCATTTCCCAACGAGAGTGGCTTTTCCTACAGATTTTTTTTTCCAGAAACAACTCTCTCGTTACTGTGGGTTCTTAAGCGTGCGCTAAATGTGTGTTGTACACGGGACCTCGGTTTATTGTCTCATTTGAAGACTGTTTAGCTTGACATAACCAACCATCTGATATGAGAGGGAAAGGTGTGTGTAGGGTGGGCAAATTTGAAGATAAGAAGAGGGTGCCTATGATTTAAGAGAGAGAAATATTCCAGAACTATAACGAGAATAAATGTAGAACAAGTGAACAGTAGGAGTGGAGGAAGCTGGTTGCAAAATCTTAAATATCAAACATGTTCATCTCTGTTTGCTTATCTGTCTGTCTTTCTGTATGTCTGTTTGTCCGTCTGTCTCAATGTCTCTGTCTCTATCCCTCCCTCCCTTCCTCTCTGTCTCTATCAATCTATCTCTCTCTCATAATAACCCCCCCCCCCACACACACACACACACACAAAATCCAAAATATCTTCTCACCATTGCTCTTCATGTATTTACTTGCATCGGAGGCACACACAACATCATGAAAACTTTCTACCAAAAAAAACAACAACCAACAAACAAAAAAACCAAAAAAAAACAGACAGAAAAGGTCAGTCAAAATAATTTATTTCTACAAGGTCAAGACAACATATAAAGAGAAAAATACAAGTTCTTCAAAGCAATGTCAACAGGTTGCAAACACAACATCTTCTGCCTGACTATTTTTTTGAACGCCACAAAACGTCCATATTCACAATGATATCTAGTCGCTTTCATTCAACTAACCTTATACACAATAACTACGTCAGATCCTTTTTAACTCAACTAACTTACAGAACTGTGTTATCCATTACAAAAACCGCCAATAAAACTAGAATTTGGAAAACAATGAAGAAAGAGGAGGGGGAGGGGAAGAGGGGTGGTGGTGGTGGTAGGGGTAGACCAACCCACAATATAGCGTTCTATTTCTGCTTATCATACCAGATTTTTTAAGACAAGAAAAAGTGAAATAAAGGCAAAGGGAAGAAAGGAAGAAAAAAAAAGGATGAGAGAATACAAGAAAGAAAGATAGAAATGAAAAGAAAAGCCAAAAAGAAGAGAAAGAACGAAAAAAGAAGAAAAATAAAACCAGAAAAAGGCTACTGGTCAGATTTGTTTTTTAATTCGAAAGAGAGAGCAAGTGTCATGTGGAGTGATACTTCAAAACACATAGATTAAAACAAGACAAAGAGTTCTGAAGTCAAATGCTCGTAAAACAACAACAACAACAACACAGAAAGAAACAAACTAAAAACTATTGTTCCATTTGACTCTTGTAAAAGTGTCAGATACTCAAACGTAAACATCTCACACACACACACACACACACACACACACACACACACACACACACACACACACACACACACACACACACACACACACACACACACACGTACGCATAGACCTTCTCACAAAAAAAAATGAAGTCAGCAAAAAGGAAGAACAAAAACAGCAAAGGAAAAAAACAGACCTGAAAACAGCAATCAAAAGACAAAATTTTAAGAAAATAGAACGGAAGAAAGATAAAAAAAACAACCAACAGATGAAAGGAAAATGCTGATATTTAGAAAGAAAAAAGTAG
>JASPKP010005867.1:7500-15113 GCA_030674155.1 Stramonita haemastoma | reverse complement strand
CACGCTCTTTCCGTTCCATTTTTTTTCTACGTCACAACTCTTTAATATGTTTCATACTAAGTAAAAAGGGGGAGATCAGCAACCTGTACCCAAGCAATTTTGAGTTTACTGACTTGAAAAGTGGGTGACCGAATAAAAAACATAACAAAAAAACTACTGGTTTGCTTGTGTTGAAATTTGGAATGTATGTGGCAGAGTGTGTTATTTATTTACAACGAAAAAAACCTAACTCATTAGGGAAATTTTCCCTACAAGAACTATTTTAATCAGTACATAAAAAACAGAGACCAATAACGCACTTGACCAAGACTCCCCTCCTCGGTCTGCTAAAACTTTGACCTGTTTTCCCTTGAGACTGATCGTTGAAGATCGGCAGCCAACTCTTCAGTTTCTTCTTCCATTTCATTTTCATTTTCAATTGAAGTTTCGCCTTCATAAATCGGTACAATCTTATCAGAACTTTCTTCTGTAGGATTGTCGGACTCACTGTCCGACTCCAAAAGAAGTTCAAAGTCATGAAACTCTGGGGGTAGTGCTCATCGCTTCGACATCGTTTTAGCTGGTACTAGAACGTTCTATTTACGTTTGTGCACACTAGAGTTAATTCCCTAGCAGGAGTGACCTTTGTAGGGCTGTAAGAACCATTACTTTTACGAGAGAAGTGCCGAAACAAAAGTACCCATAGCGAATGAGACGGTCTCGTTTGCGGTAGGAAAGGTGTTAAAATGTCCCACACTCACTCCGTGTCACACGCGCACACACCTTCCCTGTCACACACACACACACACTCACAACAGGGTTGATGCCCATGACACAGATGCGTCCTGTCTTGACGATGGCCCGCACAGTGCTGAACTTGATTCCGTACAGGTGTCCATCAAACTCCCCATAGTCCAGGAACTTGTTCTCCCGAATCTCCTTCTCCATCGTGGCTCTGTCGATGAAGAAGTAACCATGGCCGTCCACATCCTTGTCTCCCATTGGTCGGCTTGTGTCTGTGGCAATGAAAAGAACAAACATAACAATAGGTTTTTTTTGTTTTTTTTTTAAACTGGAAGTTTTGGGCAAGGGAGAAGGATGAGGGGCATGGGTGGGGCAGCATGTGAGTAATGAACAGCATGAAAAGAAAAAGAACGTAAAAAAAAAAAAGATTTCAAATTCAGAACAATTTTTGAAAAAAATCATTGGCCCTTAGAGCCAAGTTTATAACAATAGCAGTGAAAACAACCAACTCCCCCCCCCCCCCCCCCCTCCACAAAACCCCCAACAAAACCCACCAAAAAAAACAAAACAAAAAAACCCCAACTAAATAAACAAACAAATGAACAAGCAAACCAACAGAAAAAAAACCAAATTACAACAAAAAAAAAACCCCGAACCCAACTCCACCATTCATCAAAGATAGGGAACAACAACAAACCAGCCAAAAAAATAACACAGCACAGCCCCCCCCCCCCCCCCCCGACTCACAAGGAATAGCGGCCTGAAATCGTCGAGGATTCTCCTGTGCCAGTTTCTTGATCAGCGACTGTTTCCCCACGTTCTTGGCACCCACAAGGGCCAGCACTCTTGTGTGGTAGTTTGTCAGAGTGACCTCCTCATACACCTTGATGTCACAGTCGTCGTATTCTGCACACATGGCACAGTGACACAGCATGTAGAAACTACGATGATGTTGACGATGTTATTCAGAAGGGCAACAGGACACCAGATATTTCACAGACACTCACTTTACTGATCTAGTCTGTCAGGATACTTCTCCAAGCAGACTTTTCCCCCCTTTTTGTTCCTCGGCTAGAGCTCCTAGGTTCACCAATGGTGAGATTTAGAACATGCAACTGTTTTTACACACCAGGAAGGTACCTGCATTTCGACTTAGGGAATGGTGTCTAAACACAACACCTGTGTGAATGTGCTTTTAAAAATTTTGTCATCCATTCCTTCTGGCACAACCCCCCCCCCCTCCCCAACTGGCCAAACCTCTTCTGAAAGGTGGAATGGGTTTTTAACACATGTGCAAAATATTTCTATTTTTAAACATCTGTGTGATACCTGTCTTTTTTAAAATTTATTTTTTAAATTTAATGTTTGGGTTCTTTTACAAGAACTCCAAAGTTCACCAGTAGTGAGATTTTGCATATGTGACCTTTTTTTTACCCACCATTAAGATAGCTGCTTTCTGACTTCAGGGATCTGTCTTTTATAAAAATTTTACACACAGAATGGTGAGGCTGACATACTCATGGTTGCTAAGAGAAGAAAATTGTAAACGAGACAATGGAGTTCCGTTCTTACCAGTGTTTTTGTTGGTGGTGTAGTGACACACTCTAGGTTGCTGAGAAAAAAAAAAAAAAAAAAAAATAATGCATGGAACTTATATAGCGCTATATATTGTAAAAACAAATTAAAAAAAAAGAAAACTGTAAATGAGAGAACAAACTTCGGTTCTTACCAGTGTTGTTGTTGGTGTTGTAGTTGATCTCCTTCTTCTTCTTCATCTTCAGTCCACACACTGCAACACACCAGGGTCAGTTGGAGCCTGAGTGGGTCTCAGTCATGTAAAAAGAGGCAAGACCATGACGTGACATTTTCTTTCTATGATAAGCAAGATGGGAGAGTCACTTTTGTGTCTGTTGGGCTGTGAGTGAGTAGTATTTTTTAACATACTCTCTCTCTCTCTCTCTCTCTCTGTTCTCTTACTGGGTGGGGTGCATAGTGCTTGTTCTTCTCCTGTGCTTGTCAGTCTGCAGGAGGTCTGCCCACTCACTCCAGCCAACACATTCTGGTTTCATAGCAGCTTATTTCATAGTACAGGTTGCATGCTGGGTATGTTCATGTTTCTGTAACCCATTGAACACTGACATGAATTGTGGGATCTTTAAGCTGCATGTTTGATCTTCTGCAGGTGTATACACACACAAACACAAACACAAGCACAAACACACACACACACATACACACACACACAGAGGAAATTAAGGCACTGGTAGGTCTGCACCTTCTTCCTGCTTTTGGTAAGAGTAGGCCATTGTGTGCTGGTGGGAACAGATGACAATATTTACACAACTGCACACACATGGGGACTGGATGAAAAAAAGCACATGAGTGCATATCCCATTATCCTCGATATAAAAGAATAAAATAAATAAAATAAATAAATAAATCAATCTCCCATCACCGAAGCAATGATGACTTTGTCTGGCTGATGACTTCACATACACACAGCAGCCAGTTCCTAGCAAATCGTATGTATGAGCACACTTTTGATTTCTTTGACAGTCATTTTTTAAATTTATTTATTATCTTATTCTTTCATATCGAGGATAACAGAATAAGCACTCATGTGCTTTTTTACATCCAGTCCCCGTGTGTATGCAGTTTTGCAAATGTCATCTGTTCCCATTGAGGGGAAGTTGGAGTGGGTGCGAGAGGGAACAAAAGCAGCTCTGCTAAGCACATCACCAATACATTAATGAAACAATTATATCAGATACACAACCATCACTGGCAATGTTAACCACTGAGACAAATCAGCTCTTTCTCTCCATTTTTTTTCTTTTGTTTTGCAGACACAAGCGACAGAGACGACAATGAAACGCAGGCAGTGTGACACTCACGAAGGCTGGTCTTGGTGTTGGTCAAGGCAGGCTGCACAAAGGCGCTGCGCTTTTCCTGCAGGGTCCGGGAGGGAATGAGGCCAACAGGCCCGTGACCGTCTGTCACCGCCACTGACCGCGCCTGTCACAACACACTGACAGTGTTTACCTTTAACCCTCTTGGTCCCGATCCAGGATTTGCCGGGTTAGAATAATTACCCCCCCTAAGTCCCAAACCAGGATTTGCCGTGATTGAATATTTACCCTCCCTAAGTCCCTTATCTGGATTTGCCGGGATTGAATAATTACCCCCCACCCTAAATCCCAAAACCGGGATTTGCTGGGATTTACACACAGTAGATTTCCACCACGCTGTGACCATCACTAATTGCTACTACATGTCAAAGCTCTATCAGGCTAGAAGGAGAAACCCTGTTGAGAATCTGGAAGTAATTATGGCTGCTGGTATGTACTCAGAAGGAGGAAAAGGCCTACGAGCATGTGTGCCTGACCCAATTTCGTGATGAAATGCGAAATCTAGGGGCAGTTTGTGTTCAGAGAATCCGAATGCAAGAGGGTTAAACAACCCCATGACAGACACAGTTGGGTTTTTTTCCTCAGGGGATGCAATCACAGCTATGGGTATCCAGGATTCTATGCACTTTAGAAATCAGGTTCATTTGTTCATTCATAGAGAAGAAGGTAAAACTGTGTCTGGCATAAGTGACAGCCAGAGTTTGATATTGGCACAAACTCCATAGAAGTTTGTTGGTAGATGTTTGACACCTGCACAAAAGTTTGTCGGTAGATATTTGACACCTGCACAAACTTACTACAAGTTTGACAAACTTAATAAAAGTTTGACATCTATACAAACTTAACAAAAACCATGAATGAATGTGCCAAGCTAAAAAAACAAAACAAAACCCAAAGTGAAACTGCATGTATGGTGGAATTACGACAATCCTTCCTTCAAAACCCTACTGTACCCATGGTCCTTAACCCTCTTAGTCCCGATCCCAGGATTTGCCAGGATTGAATAATTACCCCCCCAAAGTCCCGATCCAGGATTTGTCGAGATTTACTCACAGTAGATTTTTGCTACCACATGTCAAAGCTCTATCATGCCAGACGGAGAAACCCTGTAGAGTGTCTGGAAATAATTATAGCTGCTGGTATGTACTTAGGAGGAGGAAAAGGCCAGCCAGCATGTGTGCCTGACCTGATTTCGTGATGGAATGCAAAATCTAGGGGCAGTTTGTGCTCAGAGAATCTGAATGCAAGAGGGTTAAGGAAAGGAAAAAAACAAAAACAAGAGAGAGAGAAAAAAACAAAAACAAGAGAGAGAGAAAAAAACAAAAACAAGAGAGAGAAAAAACAACGGATCCAGGCCAAAGGTGACAATACAAGACTGCTACCCCCACTAAAAAAACCCACTCCCCAGACTCTTACCTGCCACCAGTTTTCATCGCTGGTGCTGACCACCTCCAGAATGTCGTTCTGTCGGAAAGGCAGGCCGGCCCTCTTGCAGGGAATCAGACGGTCACTCTTCGGGTCATAGTTGAAGTTGGCCCGCACGAAGAACTGAACAACAGCACCAGAGGTCACCTTCAGTTGAGTTCAGATCGTTTAGTTTCAGTTTGCGAACAACTCACAATTTTGCCGCAACGTGTTACAACTCTGTTTGGTTCATTTTTTGTTTTTGACATTCAGTGTTTTGTACCAACACTTTAAAGAAAAAGAAATGACACCACTTTCCGCCATGTTGTGCATGCGTTATAAGGGGAGACAAGTATCTGAACAATAGCAGACGATGTAACGCAGAATTTTTGGTTGACAAAAATCGATTTTTGATTAATAAAATCGTATTTCCGTATTTTCCAACTTTTTCCAGAACAAATATGGAAAAATACGCAAGGTGCACAGATCTATAATCCCCAGCACCGTGTGTGTGTGTGTGTGTGCGTGTGCGTGTGCGTGTGTGTGTTGTGTTGTGTGTGTGTTGTGTGTGTGTGTGTGTGTGCGCGTGCGTGCATGTGTGTGTGTGCACACATGCGTGTGTGCGTGCATGTGTGTGTATGTGCATGCATGTGCATGTGAGCATGTGTGGGCACACCCGCATGTACGTGCGCATGCATGCATGTTCTCATCAACTACATAAAAATCTCCAATCCAATGATGTTGCTTAGAGCCCCGCTGACCGACCACACAGGCCATATCAGGGCTGTCACCTCGTCACATTTTAAAACTGATATTAAAAGTGTGCAACAATATACTACCCCCCAAACCAAGCAAAAGAGAAGCGTACCTGTTCCTTGACGATGCTGTGATGGGGGCAGGGCACAATCTTCATGGTGATGGAGGTGGAGGCTTCCTTCAGCAGCACCATCATGTCTTCAGGCGTGTACACGTCCTGACCGTTCACCTCACGCACAAAGTCACCCACATGCAGCAAGCCTGCACAGGCAAGGACACAGACAGAACACTGAAATCATTTATTGTACTTAGGCCTTTGGCCACAATACAATTCAAAGGGAAGAAAAAAAGTGAAGAAAATGAAATACAACTACACGTAACAGTTGGTACAAATTTGCCATTAATTATACCTTGGCATGTACCCAAAGCTGTGCTCCTGAAAATGCATATATATGGACACAGAGAGAGAAAGAGAGAGAGAGAGACAGGGAGAGGGGGGAGAGAGAGAGAGAGAGAGAGGGGAGAGAGAGAGAGAGAGAGAGAGAGAGAGAGAGAGAGAGAGAGAGAGAGAGAGAGAGAGAGGAGAAGAGAGAGAGAAGAGAGAGAGAAAGAGAGAGGAGAGAAAGAGAGAGAGAGAGAGAGAGAGAGAGAGAGAGAGAGAGAGAGAGAGAGAGAGAGAGAAACATGATCATTGTAGGGAAAGGGACAACTTCTAAACAAGCTGTCAACATGAATAAAACAAAAATAAAAGCAGACTTGATCACTGACACCCCATCCCCCAAAAAGAACCCCCAAAAAACCACAGCCTCTCAAAGAACCCCCCCCCCCTCCAAAAAAACAACAACCAACAACAACAACAAAAATGCCAGATAAACCCCAAACCATTAAAGAACAACCCCTCCCCCCCCCTCCAAAAAAAAAAGAAATCATACAATCGCTCTCTCATTCTCACACACACCAAAAAGGTAAAAAAAAACACCCAAAAACAAAACATACCCTTTCCTGCATTCCAGTCATTCTCACAAGCTAATTCAAAATCTTGTCCTCAAGTTTTTTTAAAGCCTATTTTGTGTTTTTAATCTGTGCGTGTGTGTGTGTGTGTGTGTGTGTGTGTGTGTGTGTGTGTGTGTGTGTGTGTGTGTGTGTGTGTGTGTGTGTGTGTGTGTGTGCGTGCGTGTGTGCGTGTGTGAGAGAGAGGTGTGTACATGCGTGCGTGTGTGCGTGTGTGTGTTTGTGTTGTGTGCATGTTTGCATGTGTGTGTGTGTGTGCATGTGTGCGTGCATGTGTGTGTGTGTAAGTGTGTGTGAGCACATGCACGCACACGTGTACATGTGTTTGTGTGCGTGCATGTATGTGAGTGCACACGTACGCATGCATGTGTATGAAAACACTGACCCTGTCGATCAGCCAGACTGCCCTGCAAAATGCGAGCCACCGTCAAATTGTTGTCACTGTCCAGATTGACTGTGATGCCCTGTCAACCACACACACACAATAGACAGACAAGGTGTAGTGTTGTCTCTTCACCAATAATGATGACTATGAGAAGAAGAAGAAGAAAAAGAAGAAGAAGAAGAAGAAGAAGAAGAAGAAAAAAGAAGAAGAAGAAGAAGAAGAAGAAGAAGAAGAAGAAGAAGAAGAAGAAGAAGAAGAAGAAGAAGAAGAAGAAGAAAAAGAAGAAGAAGAATAAGAAGAGGACAAAGAAGAAGAGGACAAAGAAGAAGAGGAAAAACAACAACAATAATAATGATGATGATGATGATGATGATGATGATGATGATGATGATGATGATGATGATAAAAAGTCTGCATATGACTAG
>JASPKP010005867.1:0-2500 GCA_030674155.1 Stramonita haemastoma | reverse complement strand
ATGCGTGTACACAAATACAGACAAATGTATGCATGCATACACACACACACAGACACACACATATGTATTCTCTCTCTCTCTCTCTCTCTCTCTAATATTTCAAATCACAGAAAGAGTTGTTGCTTCTGTTTTTTTATCACTTCCACTAATTCAAGGACTTTGTCAACTTTTTAATTTTATTTTATAAAGAATCAAGTAAATTAGTGACTAATTTTTTACTCTGCCTATGGAGTAAATAGCCTCAGAACAATGATGAAAAAAAACAACCCAACACTGCAGTGGAATTTATGCAAAAGAAAAACAAAAAGTGATCACAAGATTCCTAAATTAGTCATTTAAAGCTATTGTATTCACACACACACACACACACACACACACACACACACACACACACACACACACACACACACACACACACACACAGACTCTCTCTCTCTCTCTCTCTCTCTCTCTAAGAGGTTTGCTGAAAGGCAGTTTTCACATAAATTTATGCTTCCTTTTTCCCCCCCATCCCTTAACATCTTGCAAAGTCGTTATGGCACAGCACTGAATTTTTCTGGCTATGTTTAAGTCTGAGTGTCTCTTGGGCAAGCTGAACATAGCAGAGTCTATGCCTCCCTTTCACACTGACAGATGATTTGATCAGAACTCACCAATGCCGCTGATCGTTTTCTTTGGTGATGGCATTTTGCTCAAGTGCCTGGCTTTTCACACATCAAGCTGCAAACAAAAATTAAAAAAAAGATTACAACTACTCAATGCAATAAGGACTTTAAGGTCACATAAAGTGTACAGTTTGTGTGTGAGTTTTAAATGTGTTAAATCCATTTGTGACAGGTGGGATATGCACTGATTAAATCTTGAAGTTTTGATCAAGATGAATGTAACTTTGTAAGCACTTTGATTTGTTCTCACAAGATAGCACTACATAAATTCCCTGTATCAAATGTTATCAATTGAAAAGAGCCTATGGTTCACAACTTGTTCCAAAATGGACTTTTTTCCTTGCTCATTCCCTATTCACCAGACCTCAAGTGGCAGTCTGGAAGCTATCAGCGTTCTGTTTTAAGTAAAATGACTGATCTTCTTTGAGGGTAAAAGATTAAATTTACACAACTTTTTTTTTCTATCCTGCCCTCACTAAAGACAAAACAAAAAAAGAGACATGGGCACAGACAGATAAGAAACAAATTTTAAAACTATACCACAACATACATACATGTATGCATGTTGACTCTCTGGGGAGAGCTGCCTGAATTTTGAACAGATAAAATCAGCATTTGTTGTGACTACAATACAGTCTTACAGAGCAACAAAATGCAACAACTCAGATCCAACTGAAGTACAGAACATGGGATAGTCTTTGCTTAACAAGAAAAAGAGTATGCTCTCTACAGCTGGAACAATGGCGTAATTATGTAACATGTAATAAAGTGCAATGGGCAATCAATGATTGCTGATGT
This sequence comes from Stramonita haemastoma, assembly GCA_030674155.1. Lineage (NCBI taxonomy): Eukaryota > Metazoa > Mollusca > Gastropoda > Neogastropoda > Muricidae > Stramonita > Stramonita haemastoma. The sequence goes on along the minus strand of JASPKP010005867.1, from coordinate 1,037 downwards.
CTACAGTCTATATATATATAGGTGTTTGTATGCTATGAATCACTTTGATTTTACAACTGGCTTGCGTCAAACTAAACTGCACCAACTGCAAGTGTGTGTATCTGTCATGATGGCCTACTCTTACGAAAAGCGGAACAGGATTTAATGTGTGCGCAAAATGTTCTGCATGCGTTCGCACACGGGGCCTCGGTTTATACTATAGTCTCATCCGAAGGACTTTTGGGGGGAGTGGAGTCAGCAATGATGTTAACTCCAGAGGAAAAATCCCCTCGAACGGGAATCGAACCCGGGTCGTCAAATTGTGACCGCAATGTTCTGACTACTAAGGCTATTCCGTCCCCCTTGTTCAGTTTCAGTGGCTTCAGTAACTTTCAACTTCACACTTGTCGAGTAAAGTTTTCAACTTTCATAGTTTCTAACTCGTATAATTATTACATTTCACGCTGCTCAAGAGGTATACAACATACAGGTATTGCATGCACTAAAAGCAGACTGACTCCACACTTACCAACATACACTCAGAAGGGTGCTATTCAAAGTGGTAGCCTAGCGTGTTTTGTTTTTGCTTTCAACTTCTCATTTCCTGTTTGACTTGCGATGTTTATGACGGTAGTGTCCCCTGCCCAGGATTTTCTCCCCTGATTGCGGGAACGAGGGGAGAGGTTTTGATTCCATCAGTTGGTTCTTGACCCCCCCCCCCCCCTCAAACGTCAGAGAGAGCTTTTTAAATTTTAAACTTTAAGAAAAAACAGCAACTTGTTTTCGATTTATTGATATTCAGTAACATAGGCAATCATATGCTGTTTAAACACAATTTTTTAAACACCCAGTTCCTAAGCAGGCTACATGCAGTTTTGTAAATTTTGTCAACCGTCTCCATCGGCACAGATGGCCTACTCTTTCGAAAGGTCTTAAAGTGTGTGCAAGATGTTCTGTATGCATCTCCACATGGGAACTCGGTTTACAGTCTCACCCAAAGGACACTGAGTTATGCCCGGTTAAACTGGTCGCAGCAGTGGGCTTTTGGAACGCACTGT
>JASPKP010005866.1:10000-15115 GCA_030674155.1 Stramonita haemastoma | reverse complement strand
CTCTCTCCTCTCTCAAATATGCATCAGTTTGCCGAGGGCAAAAAAAGGGTACTTACTTTTGGGAAAAAAATTTTGTCTGTAATAACAAAAACACCTTCACCACTCTTTGTTAATCATTAGCCTTTTCTATTTTTTCCTCTAACGGGGGAAATTGGGCTCCCAAGAAATTTTGACAGGGATATAAAAGGGGGAAAATTGGGGAAAGGGGGGGGGGGGGGGGAAAAGAGAAACATCATTAGCCTATTTTAATTATGTCGCAAATTCCCACATTGCTGCTACATCAAAAAAAACCCAAATTTTTTCTGTTGTTTTTCACTACGTAACTTTGGGAAGAGTTTGGACCACTGCTACAAGTAAACCCCTAAGTTGAATCTGTTTCCTTACAAGAAAAACAAAAGGTCTCTGTATTTTTTTTTCGTGGGTTTTGCAGTGCTGAAACCCTGTTGTTTGAAATTTTTAAAAAAAAAATCCATGCCTCGTTCGTTGCTTATTTCCATTTGCCTGCATTCGATGCCTGCTTTTAATTTGGTGCCTGTCTTGGCATTATTGCACTGTTGGAAATAATTGCCATCACTACTTGTGGCACAGATCTGTTGATTCTTGTTAATCAGTCCTTGCTTCGTTTGCCGCTAGCATCTAATGACATCCAGTTTTTACTGAAGCGTTCGTTATAGCAGCTTCATCTAGTCATTAGACTGCATTGCATGGAATAGTTTCTTTCTGTCTCAAACAAACGCAGGGCTCCTTATCTTATTAAGGTTAAGTTGTGTGTGGTATTCCGTGCCTCTCTTTTGTCCTTGTTCTTGTCTGTCTGTCTGTCTGTCTGTCTGCTTCTGTCTGTCTGTCTCTGTCTTCTGTCTGTCTCTCTGTTCTCTCTCTCCTCTCTCTCTCTCTCTCTCTCTCTCTCTCTCTCTCTCTCTCTCTCCTCTTCCTCTCTCTCTCTCTCAATATGCATCAGTTTGCCGATGGCAAAGAATCGGTACGTTACTGTTGCAAACAATTTCCGTCTGTAATAACGAAACACCTTCACCACTCATGTTAATCATTAGCCTATCTATATTTCCTCTAACTGGGAGTTGGGCTGCAAGCAATTTGACAGGGATAGTAACAGGAGAAATTGGAGGAGTGGGGAAAAGAGAAACATCATTAGCCTATATCAATTATGTCGCAAATTACGACATTGCTGCTAGCATCTAAAAATATCCATATTTGCTGTTGTGTTCACTACGCTAACTTTAGCAAGAGATTGGACCACTGCTACAAGTAAGCCTAAGTTGAATCTGTTTCCTTACAAGCAGACACAAGTCTCTGTATCTTCGTAGTTTTGCAGTGCTGCACCTGTTGTTTGTAATTTTAAAAAATAATCCAGTGTTACTGTGGCGTTGTTTTCGGCAAGTTCAGCAAGCAATCAGCACGTACGGATGGAAACAACTCGCATTTCTTTGGCAAGCAATCAGAACTTACCGATGGAAAAAACTCGTACTTCTGATGACGAACTCCTTACCGCTTGCATTCACTATCATCTATGCTTCCTATCTGTTATAGAATTGAGGGTGCAAGGAGCTTAGTAGAGAACTTGGCGAAGAAAATAGAAGTGGGGGAAAGGAAAGATCTGTAGATCTGTTTAACTTCTGTCTTAGATCTATGACGTTGCCCCTGGCCCCAAATTGATATCTTTCTGACCTGTTGGAAGCCTAGTTAAGGAAAGTTTAGACAGCTTTATATTTAATTATTATAAATGTCACACAGAGCCATAGTTCTCTACATCTTCAAAATTATGCCAAGATGCATTACTTATGTTGAATAATCTCCAACTCTACTGAGGCGTTTGTTTTCGCAACATTTACGAAAGTATTCAGTAGCCTATACATATGGCTGGAAAGGATTAAGTATGTAATAACGAACACCTGAAAATTCACGTTTATCATCACCTTATGCTTATTCTAGATCTAGGGAGCTATAATACAAGCAATTAGGCAACGATGGTAAAAGAAAAATTGGGAAGAGTCGGGAGAAGAGAAATATCTCTAGGTTTTATTTGTAATGTCTTACCACATTGTGTCTAGCATCTGGTTATGTCCACTTTGAGTCCTGCGTTCATTTTGATATTTTAGTAAGTTACACTGCGAGAAACAAGTGACATCTGTTACAAACCACCATAGTTTCCAACACCTCCAGAGTTAATGTTGAGTTGCATTTTCGTTTGTGTCTTCAGTTGTCGTGAAGCGGTAGTTTGGGCAACATTTGGTAGTAACCTATGCGTGCCGCTAGAAACAAGTTGCATGCAATAATAAACACCTCACCACTCACGTTTATCATTATCTCTGTTCCTGCTACATCTGGGAGTTGTGATGTAAGGAAATTGGTAGAACTAGTGACGACATAAATGCAAGACGTAGGCAGTAGGGCACACTCTCTGGGTTTTTCTAGTTTTGTCTCATTTAATTTCTGCTAGCATCTGAAATCATTCCTTATATTGAGGTATTGCTTATAATCATTGCAGGTATTTCGACCAGCACTTAGACTGTATTGCAAGTGGTATATTCCCATCTGCTATAAACAGACGCACGTATCTACATCTTCGTCATTATCGCCTGCTGCACTGCCGTTTGCGTCTAAGAATATTAAATTTTGTTGAGGGCGTTGGTTTTGGCAACATTCGAACGCAATCAGTATACGTACAGCGGGAAACCACTCACATATCTCATAACGAACACCTCACCTCCCATTTCTATCAGAATATTTTGTTTCCTATATTGAGAGGAGTTGGTGTGCAAGTAATTTGGCAGAGATAGCACAGAGAGAATATAGGAGTGGGAGAAAAGAAAGATCTCTACATTTCAGTAGATATGCCTTACTGCATTACCCCTAACATCTCATGATATCCTCAATCCTATTGAGGCGTCCTTTATGGAAACTTTAACTAGTCAATAGTTTTTCATCGCTAGGAATATGTTGCATCAGTCAAAATACCACCACAGCTCTACATCCTTATCCAGTTTTATTGATATTATGGCAACGTTGGCTACAAATCAGTATGTGCTACAGAGATCAAGTTGAAAATCGGAAAATAAACTTGTGATATGATATCCGATTTCGCTGAAGTGGTTAAGGTCATATTAGCTACACATTACACTGCGTTGCTGGAAATAAGCCGTACCTGTTACAATCCACCACAGGTTTGTATATCTTCATCAGTTACCCTGTTCTATACTACCACTTGCATCTAATCATCTTCAGATGCATCAAAGTGCTGGTTTTTGACAACGTAGGCAAGTCCTCAGTATGCATACTGCTGGAAACAGTTTTCCTCTCTAGTAACGAACACCTCACCACTCAGTTTTATTGTAGTCTATGTTTCCTCTGTATCTGGCGGTTGGAGTGCAAGTAATTTGGCAGCGGCAGTAAAGAGAGAGATGGGAGGAGTAAGGAGAAATGGAAAGATCTCTAGATCCTTGTAATTATGCCTATCCCATTGATACTAATCTCTACCGCGTAATGAAATGGTGCTCATTATCATATTTTTGGCTTGTCATAAAACTGTATAGCTAGAAATATTTGCATTTGTTACGAACTACCACAGGTCTCTACATCTTCATAGTCCTTCGGATAAGACTAAAAACCGAGGTCCCATGTGCAAACACACAGAGAACATCTTGAGTACTCGTTAAAACCTGTTCTGCCTTTCGAAAGAGTCGGCCATTTTGTGCCAACGGGAATAGGTGACAACTTGTATAACTCTGCATATGCGCGGGATGGGGGTAGAATAAAAGCACTGGAGCGTTTATTCCATTGAACTCGAAATAAAAGATTAAATGAATGAATAGATAGATAAGCATACATCTTTGATAGTTGGACAGTGCTTCATTGGTGCTTCTTACCTGACATTATTCCATGTTGTTGAGGGCGTTGATGTTGGTAATGTTGACAAAGTAATCAAGATACAGACCACTGACAACGACTTTAATAAGGATCTAAAGCAATACACCTCACCACTCATGCTCTTTACCATCTATGTTTCCCCTGTATCTAGGAATTGAAAAGCAAGTCATTTGGAAGAGATTTTAACGTGAGAAATAAGGAAGGGGAGGGGAAAGATAGGAAAGATACCTGGATTTTTACTAGTTTTGTCTTAGCTTACCACAGTGTTGCCGGGATTTTTTTTATGATATCCAGTTTTGTTGGTATGCCCCTTAGGGTAACTGAGACTAGTCATTTGACCAGTATTTCTAGCACTAAGTAGCATCTGCTGCTAACCACACTGTATGGCTACATCTCCAGAGCTATGTCCTTCTGCACAAGACTGTGGCTTGCATCTTATAATCTCAAGGTTTGGTTACAATCTCGCATTAGCTTGCGGGTCATGTAGCATCTTCTATATAGAGTGCTGGTCTGAAAAAAAAAAATGTTGATTTTCACTTTTTTTTTTTGATAGTATAAAGAAATGCACTGTGCACTTACTTTTGGGATTGATGACATAGAGCAATACGAAGTAGTCACGAGAAAGTTGGAAATGATCATCAAAATGAGGATTGCTTGTGTTCCTACAGCGTTGACCCCACGCATGCATATTGTTAGGAAGCTAACAGACGACAAAAGGACTAAAGGGGTACAGTGTTTGCTGATTCTTTTTTTTTTTTTTTAAATTCCAAACTACCAAATTTGTGCAAAATAGCATGGGTTTTGAATAACAGACTAGTCTTTTACAAAAAAGGTTTTGTATTTCAGTAGATGCCTTAGCTGGCATCTTAGTACGTGCGGCATGAGAGTAAAGTCATATAGAAAATCGGAAGGAAAAGTGCGTTTTCTTTTTTTTTTTCTTTTTAAAAATTCATTCTTTTTATATCGAGGATAATGGAACAAACACTCACGTGCTTTTTTTTTTTTTTTTACATCCAGTCCCCGTGTGTATGCAGTTTTATAAAGCTCGTCATCTGTTCCCACCGGCACACAACGGCCTACTCGTACGAAAAGTGGAACAGGATTCAACATGTGCGCAAGATGTTCTGCGTGTGTTCGCACACGGGGCCTCGGTTTATAGTCTCATCCGAAGGCCTGGTGTTAGCCTTTAGAGAGGCTCAGATCTGGGCAAGTCTGGCTGGTAGGTAGGTAATC
>JASPKP010005866.1:0-2500 GCA_030674155.1 Stramonita haemastoma | reverse complement strand
AATTTCACAACATGAATATTGTTCCAATATAATCCAATGGATATAAACACCAGGCTCAACAGGGACTGTTGTGTACATACCAAACCTACCACATGACCTCATGGATACATCATCAGTGACCTTGCAAGACAAACAACCCCTTTTTTTAAAGCTGACAAACAACCTTCTTATTGACATAGTACTACTCCACATAACCCAGCTTGCATACATGTATAACCCCCAACAACCCTTCTAGCAGGGTTAGGTCAACAAACCCACAATCCACACAACCTGGCATGCAGTCCAGTTAAACCAATCACCCCCCTCTACAAAACACCTGCTTCTGATCTGATAAACAACCGCTAAAAAAACAGTAGACCCCAATGTCATTCTGTGTACAGGAAAAAGGAAAGTAGAGGACATTTGTCCACCCTTTGGCAGGTAGAGGCTTAAAGGTGATGCTCCACCACGAAATGAGTTGCTTACCACATAACCCACTTTCCCGCTAGGAGCCATTACAGAAAGGTAGGGTCAAGTTAGCAATTTTCAGATTTTGATTGGTTATAAAACTATAGCCATTATTCTAACTTGTAATGAAATATCAAGCAATAATTTTGTATCCTTTTGCTTTTAAACGTGCTTTAAAAATGCCCTCATTCTGACCCTTTATTATGATGCTAAACTTGTCCATTTCTCGTTTTGTCATTTCATGCAGTCTATCATTTCAACTTGTAATAACTTCTCACAGGATTGTCCGATTTTCAATCTGTTTTTTTTTCTGTTGCATAGCCATTTCATTTCAGGCTAATAAAATGTCAATAACTAAAAACTGACCTCTGGTGCAATGCGACTCCTTATGTGGTGGAGCGTCACATTAATTTATTTTAAGGTCAAATGGCTTTACTTGTAGCAAAGCAGGCGCCTGTCTAACGGCTCAGGACTCACAAACAACTAAAATCCCTGCAGGATCAGCGCCCATGTCAGTCAATGGTGGGGGCCACCCTGTGCTGTTGTGTACTGTGCTGTGCTGTTTTGTGCTGTGCTGTGCTAGGCCCTTAATCCTCTTTGTTTTGCTTCGGTACACGGTTTCTTACTGAAAGTGATTGTAGTGAGAAGCATGCAGAATAGGAAGGCAACACTCTTAAGTATTAACGTACGTACGTAAAAGTAAAGGTAAAGGTGTCCCATAACCTGTGTGGTCGTAGGGGAGCGAAGCGTCATAGACCTCAGCTTCTCTAGGGGCCAGCATGTTGAGGGCGGCGCCCATCTCCTCTCCCTCGCTGCTTTACCTTCCCTGACCCTCAAGAGGGCAGGTACCATTTACAGCTGGATGAACTGGGGGAACTGTACTGTAGCCAAGGCGCACAAACGGTCACCCATCTAATTGTTAACCACGCTCAACACTGGTTTACTTGACTGGAGAAAAGCGAGCGCTCTGACCACTGAGCTATCCCGTTCCTGTACATAAAAATTCATACATGCTTTTATACATATAGATATATGATTTAGAACTACACACAGAAATCGAAACCAAATACGAAATCACTAATCATTTTTTTTTATATTGTAATACATAATTTTATCAACAATAAATAGATGATCAAAAGTGAACGAAAGTATGAGCAGTTGCATGACACTAAGCAAAAAGAAACAAATTAAGTTATAGGATAGGTACAAATTTTAAAAAAAAATATCAACAGCCTAAAGCATACAAAAGTCAAAACTGTCTCTAATGGCACTTATAGAGTAAAGATCATGTTCACGAGCAAATAAAAAAAAAAAAAAGAATATTAAAGAAAACCCCACAAATTTCTTTCATTCATTGTCCAATGCGACACAAAATTCTGTTCTTTTTTGCACTCTGGCAAAGTGCCAACCCAATTCGCCCACAGCCATATAGATCAGGGGAGATAAACAGCCCACTAACCAAACAAAACAAAAAAAGCATAAAAGTACCACTACTGTGTCAAAGCCAACAAACAGGCTGGGGTGGGCGGTTAACTCAAAACAATATGACAAGGACCATTTGGCACAGTTACAAAGTGTCTGAAAGAAATGGACTATAGTATGATTCCCCCTTTCTGTTAGTTTTACAAAACCAGACATAAAAAGGAAAACAGACAGAAAACGAAATAAAATAAAACAGCACACACGCACGCTCGTTCGCTCGCACGCACGCACGCAGCACGCACGCACGCACGCACGCACGCACACACACACACACACACACACACACTCACACACATTCTCACACATCACACACCACGCGCGCACACACACAAACAAACACACGTGCGCGCGCATGCACACACACATATCTTTGAAAAGCACAATTAACTTAAAAGAATCAGTAAAATAAAAACAAACAAAACCCCCCCCCCCCCAGAAGTTTTCAAGAAAGTCTATAAAAAAAAAGAGAAACAAGTAGTTATATGGAAGAAATGGAAAACGGCATAGATATTCCGGAGGATGGACAGATTGCAGCAAAAGGAGATGCAAAAATCTTTAAGAGATACAAAAA
>JASPKP010005865.1:0-10000 GCA_030674155.1 Stramonita haemastoma | reverse complement strand
GAAACTCCCCTGGAGTTAACATCAGTGCTGACTCCACTCTCCCCAAAAGTCCTTTGGAGGAGACTGTAAACTGAGGCCATACAACAGCAGAACATCTTGCACACACCTTAAATCCTGTTCCGCTTTTCATAAAAGTAGGCCGTTGTGTGCCGGTGGGAACAGATGACAATATTTACAAAACGGGGACTGAATGAAAAAAAGCACATGAGTGCTTATTCCATTATCCTCCATATAAAAGAATAAAATGAAACGAAAATGAAATCTCTCTCTCTCTCTCTCTCTCTCTCTCTCTCTCTCTCTCTCTCTCTCTCTCTCTCTCTGTGTGTCTCAAGTACTCTGAATGCTTGGAAAACTAAAAAGGCCTCTTTCAAAATAGTATGTTCTCTGTATTTGTTCTGCTATTATATCTGCCTCCATACTGGGCCTTTTTATTTTTAGTTTCTCCCATACTGGCTATTTGTATATATTGTTTTTAGTTTGCAAAAAAATAATAGCAATACAGGATGACTTGAAATTTTGAGACATATTTATTTATAAATGGAATAAGTTTGGTACCAAGTTTCATAATCTTTACTTCTATGGCTCATTTTTTAAGCTGTAGTTAAAAAAGGGGGGGTTTTTTGTTGTTCTTTTTTTTACAAGAAACCTTTGGGTGGCTGCAAATGCATAAAAGACAAATTTGCAGCATTGTTAAAAAAAATAACAACCTTATTTTCCACATAAATCACATTGAGAAACCCTGTAAAATGTAAAAAAAAAGAAAGAAAAAAAGGCTATTTGAGTGTGTCTGCGTTATACAAATTAGCACATATTAGTAACATGCAATCGGCAAATTCATAATTTTTTTTAATAGGCACTGCAGTCATGCATTTCATGGTCCCTGTATGGTAGAATGGCAGGAAAAGAAATATGAAATCTTCATGCCACTGTTTGTTCATAAACTGAAGAAAACCTTCCATGTTCTTGTGATGTAGTGGGCGTGTCCTCCTGCATCTCCTTCACAATTGACAGCGTCAACGTCACTGGCCACGCCTCTCTCCTCCTCAACATCAAGTTTCCATGTCCAAAATTTCATGTTTACTCTACTCCCATTAAACAAAATCACTCTCCTTGTCTTCTTCAACATCTTTTACATCTGATTCTTCTGTTTGGACCAGTTCTATAGCTTCTCATAAAGTGTACACAGGCCTTTCTCATCTGAGTCCTAACATACTAGATTCCCAGGCCATGAACACGAGGGAGGGAGGGGCGTATGCTTCAGCACAGCAAATAGACGCTCACCGGCCATTCCATTGGTCTAAGGTTGAAGTATGCTAGTTCGGCTGTAGCAGGGAGGGCTCTGTCTGTGATGCTATAGAAAATGTTGAAAGTCATAACAGCTACAGCCATATACAAGGGATGGAAATGGACAAGGGCTAGAGCTGTAGTTAGTATGGAGTGAGATATCAGGCAATAATATATTGTTTCATTGCCCCATGCCCACTGTTTCACATAAAAGGGAAAAATAGATTTAAGTAAAAAGAAATGGAAATATCCAAGGTCCTCTAAATGGTTCCCAGTAGTGGTGTTCCTTATTCTTTCTTACTGCCGATAATGGAAAAAAAAACACTCTTGTGCTTTTTTGCATTTAGTCCCAATGTGCACACAGTTCTGTAAATCATGTTATCTGTTCCCACTAGCACACAATAGCCTACTCTTACAAAAAGGTAACAGGATTTAATTGTGGCAAGATGTTCTGTTTGAGTTCACACATGGGGCTTGGGTTTATAGTCTCATGGGAAGGACTTTTTGGGAGGGTGGAGTCAGCCCTGAGATGTAACTCCAGGGGAAAAATCCCATCAAACCGGAATTGAATTGAACCTTGGTCAAATTGCCAGTGCAATGTTCTGACCACTAGGCTATGCAGGCCCCCCTAGGATCAGTTGCAGAATGTAGGAGTGTTACTGTAAAGTTAACTTTTTAGATTTATTAGAATCCATTACATTCTTCCCCAGTCCACCCTCCAACCTTCTCTCCCTCCTTTTATCATATATTCTTAATGTGAATAATTTTATACAATACCTAAATCACCTTACAATGAAGTGAATAACCATTAAAGGAAGGAGAAAAAGAAGAACACACACACTCTCTCTCTCTCTCTCTCTCTCTCTCTCTCTCTGGGGACCAGATAGCCTAATAGTCATAACATTGAGCTGGCCAATTTGACAACCAAATTTGATTCGTGGAGGGGATTTTTCTCCTAAAGTTAACATCATTACTGACTCCACTCTCCAGAAAGAAGTCTTTGGATGAGACTGTAAACCTGTAAACCCAGTGTAGGTCATTGTGTGCTGGTGGGAACAGATGACAATATTTACACAACTGCATACACAGGGGACTTCATGAAAAAAAGGACAAGAGTGCTTATTCTATCATCCTCAATATAAAAGAATAAAATAAAATCAAGAAATAAACTAAAATCTCTCTCTCTCTCTCTCTCTCTCTCTCTCTCTCTCTCTCTCTCTCTCTCTCTCTCTCTGGGGACTGGGGAGGATAGCCTAGTGGTCAGAACATTGTGCTGGCAATTTGACACCCAGGTTCCAGTCTGGTTGAGGAGATTTTTCTCCTGGAGAAGTCCTTCTGATGAGACTTTAAACGGGGCCCATGTGGAATGCATGCAGAACATCTTGCGCACACACGTAAATCCTGTTTCGTAAGAGTAGGCCATCATGTGCCGGTGGGAACAGATGACATTTACAAAACTGCATACACACAGGGACTGGATGTAAAAAAGTACAAGAGTGCTTATTCCATTATCCTCCATATAAAAGAATAAATCTCTCTCTCTCTCTCTCTCTCTCTCTCTCTCTCTCTCTCTCTCTCGGCCGGATGGATGGGAGCTTGAGTGAAGCGGACGTGCGAAACTGCTCTGCGCTTTTTTGCTAAATTGTACCAGTTTGAGTGCAGGAGTCCATGCCATACTTTGCAGAATTGTACATAAAGTGGGTGCACAGCTAAACATGTGATCAGTCTACCAGAAAGGTCAGTAGATTAGTCAAAATTTAGTACATTACTAATCATATGAAAATAAGAAGGATTTCAAATTTGTTCTCAAGTCCAGTGTATTAGGCATCTTGCCCTCAAGATCAAAGCTCGCTTTGCACGTGCCTAATAGCAGAAAAAAGAAGAAAGAAAAAGAAAAGAAGAAAAAAGAAAGAAAGAAAAAAGTTATTGGTGCAGGTAAGGGCTACATTCTAGTGTGAAGTGTGAACTCTGTTGAGAAGGAAAATACACAGGTGCTTGAAAAGATTAACAAAAGTTTTTTCCTACTACCTTGTCACATTTTCATTAAGTCTGTGTATTGATGCCCCTAAACTTGAGCGAGAGCTACTTGTAAACTAGTTTGCAGCAGAGTGCACTACAGGCGCCTGAAAAAATGGCAGAAAATACTTACGTACCCCATCCAGGCAGTTTACTGCAGATGATCGACTGGCGCTTGGCACAGATGCAGCAGGGCTTTGCCCTTCACTCTGCAGCCATCAAATCAAGCATGGACGAGAGATTTTGCTCCCTTGAGGACAATTTCTCTCGGTTTTTCTCAAAGATTAGTAATCTGGAGGAAATGGTAGTCTGTCACAGTGAGGATTTAAGAGAAATAAAAGAAGACAACGGAACTATCATGGACAGACTGGATCAACTAGAAAGAAGACTTGAAACAACAGAACAGAACCTTAAAGCTTGCAGTGTCAAGATCATGAATGTGGAGGAACAGCAGTGGGAGGACGAGTATGCCACCACTCACATTGTTGTTGACCTGCTGAATGACCATAGCCAGTACCCAGAATGGAGTGAGAAAGATATCGCCAGAGCCTTCCGAATAGGGAGGCAAAGACCACGCTCAAGTGACCCTCGTCCCATCCTTGTCCAGTTCTACAGGTGGATGGACAAGATGGCAGTGCTGGGTGATGGAGACTTAAGGGACAGCCTGAGGAGATATGGTATACGAGCGGCCTCCGACCTCACCACAAGACAAAGGGACATGGTCGAATTTCACAGAGGGCAGGGAAAAATAGCCTACATACGTAATGGACAGTTACAAGTCAGGGACAGGCAGCCAGCTGCCTCATCCAGATATAGAAATGAATGGCACCGCACTTCAGAGAATAAGGGACAGGTGGAGGACTGGCCACAACTACAATCAGACCAGAGAAACGGATGGTCCCGGAAGTCAGAAAACCTTCAATCCAACAGACCTACAGCAGGAAGGGCCAATGCAAACCAAAATGGGCACCATCCAAGCAGGTTTGGATTCAGCGAGGTCCCTGAAGACAACATGAGCCTGTCTGAAGACAGACGCTACAAGTCCAATTCATCAACTCATCGCCATCAGCTGATGCCCCGGGAATCAGAAGAGAAGAGAAACATGACAAAAGGATACTCAAATAGCAGAGAGGCTCATGGCAGCTGGAAAGACAGATGGGTTGACATAGACTGGAAGAACACTCACTATCCAGAGTCAAGAACATCTCCTATTCCAGTGGTTCCAGGTATCCAGTCATACAGCCAAGCAGCAAGGTATGGAAGACCTTCACAGTCTTATGCCACATCAGACCACAGAAGGGTGGTCATGCTGAAAGACAGCCACAGGAGATCCAGTACCCCAAGACGTCCTGTCCAGAGTGTGAGGAGGCAGGAGCAGGAGCCCAGGAGGAGGCAGGAGCCCAGCTATGCCAACAGCAGGAGAGATCCTGTCAGACAGACTGTCAGCCCTGCTGAGGCTGTTGATCACGGTGACTCTGACTACTATGACCATGACAGACTTAACCTGACAGACAAGAAGGACAGGTACTCGGATTTAGAAACTGAGTGCAGTGAAGACCTTGCACATAGAACTTGGGTCAAACACACGACTAACAAACAAGACAGTGACAGTGATGACAGTGTTATGGTAGAGGACTTTGCAGTGAGAGTTACTGATATTACTACTGACATCAGAAGAGAGGCAGAGATTACTGATGCTCATGTTGAGGCTCATGGTAAGATTCTTATGAGCTGTGACAAAGCACAAGAAACAGATGATAATGGTGAACCTCAACAAATCACAGAACAACAGAGCACGGACATGGCACGTGACAGACAAAAGGAAACATACAACACTGACACAGGAAATATAGAAAGACCAGACACGACTGTTGACCAACCACCAGAACAGAGCAATAACTCAGAAAGCGATGTATGTGGTAAATCTGTCACAAATGACAAAAAAACAAGGTCCTCTGTGCGAACACTACGTCAAAGACGTGGTGTCTCTAGCACTGGAATAAAAAGTCGTAGAGGAGTTAAGACCTCTGCAAGATCCAAAAGCCAGCACAGCATCGTTGACTCGTTCAGGAAGGTACAACCAAATGAACAGTCAAACACTTTAGACAAGCAGTTTGATACGTCTCAGTCTGAACAGAAAAATAAGGGGATTCCATGCACTAGTAAATAGGAACTCAGCCAGGCCACAATACCAAGAAAGCGGTACTTAAGGAAACAGATGCATGATGTTCAACATGATACAGATATAGTGCAAGCAAACAGTTCAGCAACTCAGCCAGATGTACTTGTAAATAGTGTAAATAGCTATCGAGTAAAATTTCTAAACTACAATGTAAATGGCCCTTACCAAAGCTGGAAAATGACCACTTTTTAAATTTTCTTTTTTCTTATGATTTTGTATGTTTGACAGAAACTTTTCTTGCAAATGATTTTGATTCTCCTATTTTCAGTGATTATATTATCTACACATCAAAAGCCAAAAAGCTGTCTCGGAAAGGGCGATACTCAGGGGGTGTCATTGTTCTAATTAAGAAATCTTTTGCCAATTTTGTGGAACAAGTTCACTTAGAAGTTGAAAATACTATAATTGTCAAAATTGATAAAGAACTTTTTTCTACAAGCAAGGAAATTATGCTTGTTTCCTCATATATTCCACCAAATGATTCCCCTTTCTGGAAAAGCCAGGAAGGAATATATGGTATGGAAATGTTAGAACAATGCCTAATAGATTTATATGAAAAGAGGGATGACTTTTATATTCTCCTAAATGGTGACTTAAATGCAAGAACTGCATCAAGAAATTATAGTTTTAGTGGTGATGATACTGATTTCACAGGTACAACTGTTTCAGATGACAACAACTTCCCACGAAAATCTCAAGATGGTGGGGTCAATCTTTTTGGTGAGCAATTATTAGAAATATGTAATATGTTTGAATGCATTATTTTAAATGGGCTTAGTGAACAAAACTTTGATGACAGTTGTACCTATATTGCAGCCTCTGGAACAAGTACAGTGGACTATTTTATTGCATCATATGAGTTGCTTTCCTATGTCAATGTTGTATCCCTTACTGTTGAAAGCTTAACTGAATCAGACCATCTTCCAGTTATTTTGGAATTACAGATTAAGAAATGGTCAACAGACAAAAATTGGGAGGTAGTTGAAGATGAAAATTTGGTTTGTGAGAAAATTGTATGGAATGAAGAATACAATAGTGATTTTATTGCGATGTTGCAAAGTAAAGGCATCAAAGACAAACTGATTCTGGCCACACATAGTCTGGATATAGATATAGATCAAGCCTTAGATATTTTTGTAGCATGCCTGAAAACTTCTAGTCAGTGCATGTTAAAGACATTTCATAAAAATAAGAAGAAAAAATCAGAATGGTTTGATAACGAATGTAAGATAGCAAAAAAGGAAAGTAGGAGAAAGCTTAACTGTTTTAGAAAGTCTAGATCAGATGAAGATAGATTACTGTATGTAGAAGCAAGAAAAAGATATAAACACTTATTGAAAGATAAAAGACAGAAGTTCAAAAAACTAAAAACAGAAATTTTGGCAAGAGAAATGGATAATTCTTCTCAGTTTTGGAACCAGTTAAGAAGTATGGGATGCGGTGGGAAAAAGAGAATTGGTAACAATATTAGTATGGAAGAGTGGTTTAACCATTTTAAAAATCTGTTTCAAAATAGCAATGAAGAGATAGATCAGAGGGTAATTGAAGCTGATTTATCTGAAGAAAATAATCATGAGTTAAATCAGCCCATAACAGAAGTAGAAGTCACCCAAGCCATTAGAAAACTCAAAAAAGGTAAAGCAAGTGGAATTGATGCTATTTCTGCTGAAATGCTACAGGCTGGTGGGGAAGAAGTATATTCATTTTTGACAAAACTGTTCAATACTATTTTTGATCAAGGTATTTTTCCGCAGGAATGGTTAAAAGCCATTATCATCCCAATATATAAAAAAGGAAATCCTGAAATGGTTGATAACTACAGAGGAATATCCCTACTTAGCATTATTTCAAAGTGTTACACAACTATTCTAAACAAAAGACTGTACACATGGCTAGAAGATAATGATTTACTTTCAGATTCCCAAGCAGGATTTCGTAAGAACCACTCAACGGTCGATCATATTTTTACATTATATGCAACAGTTCAGAAATATTTGTGTAAAAAAGGCAGAAAATTATATGTTGCTTTTGTAGATTTTAGAAAAGCCTTTGACTCTGTTCGACATGACAAACTTTTAGAATGTATAGATGCTCAAGGTGTAAAAGGAAAATTCTTTGCTTGTTTAAAAGCTATGTATCAATCACTGTTGTCATGTATATGTATAAACCATGAACTCTCAGAAATGTTTGAATGTCCTATTGGTGTTCGGCAAGGATGCGTTATGAGCCCTACATTGTTTTCAATTTTTATTGATCAGTTAGCACACAACATTAAAGAAAAGGGCAAACATGGAGCACTGTTATCAGATTATATGGAGCTTTTCATATTGCTATTTGCTGATGATGTTGCTTTACTTTCAACTACCCCTATGGGCCTTCAAACTCAACTTAATGTGTTGCATGAATGTTGCAAAAAACTGAAGCTATGTGTTAATTCCGAAAAGACAAAAGTGATTGTATTTAGAAAAGGGGGGTACTTAGGCATGCATGAAAAATGGTTCTACAATTCCGAGAAATTAGAGGTTGTTAATAATTACTGTTATTTGGGGTTTAACTTTACAACTATGATCAGTGTTAAAAGAGGTACTATACATTTAGCAGCAAAGGGGAAAAAAGCAGTTTTTCAATTAAATAAGGTGTTTCAGAAGTATAAAGAGATGACCTCGAATGTATTTTTCAAAATTTTTGACACTAAAATTCGACCAGTATTATTGTACTCATCAGAATTATGGGGACTGCAGAGACTAGAGCACATAGAAAAGGTTCATTTAATGGCATGTAAACGTTTTCTAGGAGTCCCAGCAAGAGCACCAAATAAGATGGTTTATGGTGAGCTGGGAAGATATCCATTATATATTCATTCTTGTATTAATTGTTTGAGATACTGGCTAAAACTGTTACAGATGGATAGAAGTAGACTACCACATAAGGCTTATGCAATGCTATTTGAATTAGATAGATCTGGAAAGGACTGCTGGGCTACAAAAGTAAGAGAAATTTTATGTGAGACTGGGTTTAATATTGTGTGGATGCAACATAGCGTTGGGGATGTAAAAATGTTTTTACGTGTATTTAAACAAAGGCTAATTGATTTGTTCGTCCAGGAATGGGATGGAACCATCAGAGACCGTACAAGGTATGATTTATATCGAACATTTAAATCAGTTTTCGAAAAAGAAAAATATGTATGTGATATGGAGACGTACTGTTTTCGTGTCGCCATCACCCAGTTGAGATTGAATGTGCTTCCGCTTAAAAATAACGTAAATAGATACAGTGAGGTAGCACAGGATAGAAATTGTCCATTTTGTAATGACAAACCTGAAAACGAGCACCATTTTATTTTTGATTGTTGTCTCTATAAAGACTTACGAGATAAATTTCTGAAAGAATCAGTAAATGTTCCTGTATATACGCTTTTAAAAGCAACAAATGGAAATCACAGACACAATTTGTCCAGATTTGTTTTCCATGCAGTAAACAGAAGGCAAAGTGCAATTCTTTAAAGTCATCTAAAGATGAAGAAAACAATATGCTTCTGTTTATGATAAGTTATTTACTTATTTGATTTGATGTTTTGAAAAGGTGTTCTTGCCTTGAGGTCTTTTGGTAAGTTTTAAAGTGCAGATTAATATTTTCGTGACTAAGAAGGTTGTAAATTGCCGTTTCATATTTTACATGTTGATGTATTGTGACCAAAGGCTAAAGTACACTAAAAGTTTTGGGTTCTCTCTCTCTCTCTCTCTCTCTCTCTCTCTCTCTCTCTCTCTCTCTCTCTCTCTCTCTCTCTCTCTCTCTCTCTCTCTCTCTCTCTCTCTCTCTGATGTACATTTCATTTTATGTTTATATGTTGAATGCATGTGTTGACATTGTCAGGTATAACTGTAATATCGAATTTGATCCCAGTTTTGCTATGCGTTGTGTTTTACTCTGTAACTTTGAGCTAAGATCTGTGGTATTGTTTAAGTCAGCACTTGGGATTTTGAAATATGCATTTTTAGGAGTGCAGTTTAGGTACATGCCAAGGTGTTTAATGTGGCAACGTATTACGGAGGAGCAACGTATTACCAAAGACTGCGTATTACCGAAGACTGCGTATTACCGAAGACTGCGTATTACCGAAGACTGCGTATTACCGAAGACTGCGCGCGAAGTTCTGTTTCATTTTCTTTTTTCTCCTTCCCTTTGAATTGTATTGTGGCCAAAGGCTGAAGTACAATAAATCATTTCAGTGTTTCAGTGTTTCAGTGTTCAGTGTTTCTCTCTCTCTCTCTCTCTCTCTCTCTCTCTCTCTCTCTCTCTCTCTCTCTCTCTCTCTCTCTCTCTCTCTCCTTTTTTCTGTTTTTCCCATAGATCTATTCTGTTTTGCCTTTTTGTTTGTTATTTATTTATCTTTAAAACTTTGGTTTACTGATATCACCTTCTTTTCTACTTTCCTTCTGTTTTGACCTTTGTGTTGTTGTTAATTTGTTTTTGCATATGATACTGTTATGAAAGTGTATTTAGGTTTGTTAGTGT
>JASPKP010005864.1:12500-15122 GCA_030674155.1 Stramonita haemastoma | reverse complement strand
TCTTCTGCCCCTTCGTCTCCCTCCTCCCCCCCCTTGTCTTTCTCTCTCTGTGTCTCTCTCTCTCCCTCCCCCTCTCTCTCCCTCTTGTCTCTGTTCTGTCTCGTCTCTCTTCTCTCTCTCTTTTCTTCTCTCTCTCTTCTCTTCCTTCCCTCCCCTTTTCCCTCTCTCCTTCCCCCTCACTCTCCCCCCCGCCCCCCCCTCCCCCCTCCCAACCTGTTTTGCCTGTATGCAGGACACCCCTTGATAAGGGGGGGAAAGCCCAAGGTTCAGGCCCCCCCCTCTCCCAGAGAGGAGGGAGGGGGGGGGGAGAGGGAGAAAGAGGGGAAAGAGAGAGAGAGGAGGGGAGAAAGGAGAGGGCGGGGGAGAGAGTGGAAAAGGGGGGAGAGGGGGGATTGGGGGAAGAGGGGGGAGAGGGTGGGTAAAAGAGAGAGAGAGGGGGGGGAGAGAGAGATGGAGGGAGGAAGGGAGAGGGTGAACAGAAACAGAGAAAGAGAGAGAGAGAGAGGGAGAGGGATGGGAGAGAGAGAGAGAGAGAGAGAGAGAGAGAGAGAGAGAGAGAGATGAGAGAGAGAGAAGAGGAGAGAGAAAGAGAAAGGAAAGAGAAAAGAGATAGGGGAGAGAGGGAGGGAGGGAGGGAGAGAGAGAGAAACTCGAAACTCGAAACTCGAAAACTCGAAATTTTATATGAGGGTAATTGGATAAGCCAGAGGCTTCTTTACACCGGCCTATGGGCAAAAAATGAAACAAATATGAATAAATCAATGATAATAAACAATAAATGTAGATAGCAAAAACAAGCAATCATTCATATTGTCATCTAATTACTGATAATCAGGAAATCATTGAAAAATGACATAGGTTAACAAATCAAATGAATAAGCAAAACCAGTCAAACATGAAAAACTCCCCTCCCATAAACAGTTCATCCCAAAAGTCAAGTGGAGTCGGCACTCCTGTGAGAGAGAGAGAGAGGAGAAGAGGAGAGAGCGAGAGAGCGAGAGAGAGGAGAGAGAGAGAGAGGAGAGGAGAGAGAGAGAGAGAGAGAGAGAGTGAGACAGAGACAGAGACAGAGACAGAGACAAAGAGACAGACAGAGAGACAGACAGACAGACAGACAGACAGAGACAGAGAGAAAGAGAGAGAGATGGAAAGAGTGAGATAGAGAGAGATAGAGAGAGAGAGAGGGAAGAGGAGAAGAGAGAGAGAAAGTTATTTTATTTATTTATCTCATCTTTTATATTGAGGAATATGGAGTAAGCACTCATGTGCTTTTTTTTACATTCAGTCCCCTGTGTCCGTAGTTTTGTAAGTTTTGTCATCCGTTCCGTTCCAATCTCGTTCAAAAGGATTTTTCCTCTGGAGTTGAAATCAGTGCCGACTCAACTGTCCCAAGAGTCCTTCGGGTGAGACTATTGTAATGGGGTGGTAAGTAATTACCTCCCATGCGATCAGAGCCCTGTCACAGGGTTTGTGTTACTAAATCCGGACACACCTGCGAATTAAGCGATGCTCTGTTTCCTTGGGTGGTGGTCGAAAGCCCTCCATTGCTACTCTTTGCTTCATGGTTGAACGGTTAGAGAACTTGTGTAACCTCTTTCCAAAGGTCACGTCCTAATTGGCTGGCTGTTACCCACCCGAAAAGCTCTGCAGAGATTGAGCATCACACGGGCTCATAATTCCACTTGTTACACTATAAATCGAGGTCTCGTGTGCGAACTCATTGCAGAAATCTTGCGCACACGTTGAAACAAGTTCCGCTTTTCGGAAGAGTAGGCTATTGTCTGTCGATGGGAACGGATTACATTTTACATAACTGTATATACACAGGTAATGGACATGAAAAAGCACATGAGTGCTTATGCAATAATCCTCGAAATAAAAAATAAAACAAATAAAAAAATAAGTAACACATACACGCGCGCACCACACACACGATAGATTAGATGGCTTGATGAAAAAAGCAAATATCTTGCTTACTCCAATGCCCCATCTGGGAATAGAACTTTGACTTTGACACACACACACACACACACAAATCCTGCACACAACACACCCACACACACCCACACCAACACACAAAATCTGCACACGCAAAACACATGCACGCGGCGCAACACACCCTTCACCTCCCCCGAAACAACGAACACACACACACACACAGCCGAACACCACCACCCCTACACACACACGCGCACACACACACGAACACCACCCTCACCCTACACACACACACGAACACACCACCCCCCGCATACACACACGAACAAACACACATGAAACACACACACTCACACCCCAACACACTCACACACCACCACCCCCCATACACACACAGACACCCCCCCCCCCCTACATACACACACAGACACGAACACCACCACCACCAACCCCAAACCTCCCCCCCCCCACACACACACACAGACACAGACACACTGTCCTTACCTGTGAAGCAGAAGTACTCATCCATGCCGTCCTTGGTGTTCAGACAGTCGTTCTCCCCATCACACACCATGCTGTGGGCAATGCAGCGATCCATGTTTCCGACACATGTACCCTTTCTCCTTGCTGCACCGTAGGCATCTGCGTCTGTCAGCAAACAAAAGGGACTATATAGCCATTTTT
>JASPKP010005864.1:0-2500 GCA_030674155.1 Stramonita haemastoma | reverse complement strand
GCTGGCGACAATAATTTATCTGCAGCGCAGGTACAAGTATTCTCCTAAATAATAATTCTCAAAATATGCATGCCGAGGGAAAAGGTAGAAAAGAAAACAACACACACACATCCAAAAAAAAACATTCCCTCTGTACACATCGGTAGATCTTCTGCTCATGCGCGACACTTCGAATGGCCTCCCCTGACAGTAAAGAACACGGCTGCCTTCTTTGAAACGACTAAATTTCATAACTGCTCCTCGCCGGAAGCTTAGAATTGCCCCCTTGGCAAGAACACTGCTGCCTTCTTTGCTACTACTAAATTCATAAAGGACTGCAGCTTCAGGGAGATAACTCAAGGACGCTACAAAAACAACTCGGCGAAGAATTGTGTACGCATACTTTTGTACATAGTTTATATAACACAAAAAATTAGAATTTTGACTCTAGATATCCTACATAATTATATATTATTTTCTTCGACTTCAGAATTTTTTATAGGTATAATTTCAATGAAAGTATGCTATAAACTGGACATTAGAATGCAGTTTACATGATACACGCACACCAACTCGGGAGAACAGACGCACACGGACACGCAAAGAAAGAATTGTCTGGCTGTGAATAAAGACACGCCCGTCCAGACGGATGGACAACGGAACCTTGAATCGTGTGGAGATGCCAGTACTCTCCCCCCCCCCCCCCCCCCCCCCCCCCCTCTTCCTCTTACTGGGGGCGGATAGCCTGGTGGGTCAGAACATTGCGCTGGCAATTTGACGACCCGAGTTCGAGTCCAGTCGAGGAGATTTTTTCTCCTGGAGTTAACATCAGTGCTGACTCCACTCTCCCCAAAAGTTCTTCGGATGAGACTGTAAACCGAGGCCCCGTGTGCGAACGCACGCAGAACATCTTGCGCACACGTTCAATCCTGTTCCGCTTTTCGTAAGAGTAGGCCATCGTGTGCCGGTGGGAACAGATGACAATATTTACAACTGCATACACACGGGGACCAGATGAAAAAAAGCATATGATTGCTTATTCTGTTATTTTTCGATATAAAAGAAAAAAAAGAATAAAAGAATAAATACTGCCCAAAATTGAAAGAAGCATGAATGCAAAAAAAACACCCAGATACAATGTATGTCTGTCTATGTGTCTGTGTGTCTGGTTTTTTTTATATATTTATTTTATTCTTTTATATCGAGGATAAACATAATAAGCGATCATGTGCTTTTTTTCATCCGGTCCCCGTGTGTATGCAGTTTTGTAAATATTGTCATCTGTTCCCACCGGCACACGATGGCCTACTCTTACGAAAAGCGGAACAGGATTGAACGTGTACGCAAGATGTCCTGCGTGTGTTCGCACACGGGGCCTCGGTTTAAAGTCTCATCCGAAGGATCTGTGTGTCTGTGTGTCTGGTCTGTGTGTCTGTCTGTGTGTCTGTCTGTGTGTCTTTTCTGTGTGTCTGTGTGTCTGTCTGTGTGTCAACCAATTGCGAGCGTCATGTTCTATCCACCAGGCTATCCCTCCCTCCCCCCCCTGTCAGTTTGTGTATTTTGTTTCCGTGACTATCAGAGTGGCTTTTTTTCAACAGAATGTTGCCAGGGACAACTCTTTTATTGCTTTGGTTCTTTGGTTGGTATTTTTTTGCTTGTTTTTTTGTTTTGTTTTAGTACCGGCATTTTCTTATTTTTTAAATACGCTCCACCATATAATGAGTCGCATTGCACTAAAGGTCAATTTTAGTTATTAACATATCTTTAATCTGCGATGAAATGCCTATACAATACAAAATTTCAGGTTGAAAATCGGACAATTTCATCAAAAGTTATTTCAACTTAAAATGATAGGCTCTAGAAAATTACAAAATGAGAAATGGACAAGTTTAGCATCGAAATAGGTGGTCAGAATGAGGGCTTGGGGTAGTTTTTAAACACGTTTAAAGGCAAAAGGAAACAAAATTATGCCTTGATATTTCACTACAAGGTAAAATAGTGGCCACAGTTTTGTAATGAATCAAAATCTCAAAATCGACAACTTGACCTTTAATGGCTCCTAGCGGAAAAGTGGTTTATGTGCTAAGCGACTCATTTCGTGGCGGAGCGTCACAATTTTATCTATTCTTCCATATCAAGGATAAAGGAATAAGCACTCATATGCTTTTTTTTAACATCCAGTCCCCCTTTGTATGCAATTTTGTTAATCTTGTCATCTATTCCAATCAGCACATGATGGCCTACTCTTACGAAAAGCGGAACAGGATTTAACGTGTCTTAAAGCTGACGCCACCGCAAAGGGTCGATCCCGGGGCGTCAGATCTGGAGTACAAGGCTCCAGCCACTAGGCCCCCTGCCCTGATCACACTATGATGACATACCACACACCACAATTATGTGCGGCAAAAAAACCCGCCACATCTCATTTGGAGAGACATGCACGCACACACACACACACACCACCACACACACACACACACACACACACAAACACACACACACACACACACACACACACACA
>JASPKP010000586.1:37500-41503 GCA_030674155.1 Stramonita haemastoma | reverse complement strand
ATAAAATTTATATATATTATATATATTATCTTTCTTTCTTTTCTCTAGCTCGCTTTCTCTCTCTCTCTCCTCTCTCCTCTTCTCTCTCTCTCTCCTCTCTCTCTCTCTCTCTCTCTTCTCTCTCTCTCTCTCTCTCTCTCTCTCTCTCTCTCTCCTCTCTCTCTTCTCTCATGACTTTTTGTCGTTGTTGATAGGTTTGTACCTCAAGTTTTGATGTTTTGTTCTTGTTTTTTTTTTTTTTAACTTTGCTGTTTGCTTTTGTTTCTTTCTTTTTTTATATGAAAGTATGAATGTAAAAGAAAGGATAATATTTATCACCTGATATGATTGTTTGACTTTTATCATTCTTCTTTTTTTATGACTAATTTTGTTTTTTTAAACAAAAAAACAAAACAACCCACCACTCAAATACATGTGCGCCTGCGGATATGTGCTAATAAATATAAATGTGAGTAAGTGTGTGTGTGTGTGTGTGTGGTGTGTGTGTGTTGTGTTGTGTGTGTTGTGTGTGTGTGTGTGTGTGATATTTGTATGTGCATTTGCGTGCGAGCGTGCATGCGTGAGTGAGTTGCGTATATGTATGTATGTACGTGTGTGTGTGTGTGTGTGTGTGTTGTGTGTGTGTGTGGTGGTGGTTGTGTGTGTGTGTGTGTGTGTGTGTGTGTGTGTGTGTGTGTGTTGTGTGTGTGGTGTGTGTGGTAACCTACGTGTAGGAGTGAGTTTTATGTTGTATTATTATCATTCTATTATTACTATTGTTGATATTATTCTTACTGTTATCATTATAATCATTGTATTTATCTTTAATTCCTTTTGAGTTCATTTTGTTGTTATGAGTTGTAAAAAATGTTGTAGCTAAATATTTTTGGGTGGACTTTTCTTGTTTGCTAAGCTGTTTATTTCATTATGTTTCCTTTGTTTGCTCTTTATCTATTAACACTTCTCTTTTCATCTATAATCAAAATCATTTTATTGTGACATTCTAATTTTCGTCTTTTGAATGAGTGCATTTTTATTACCTTATTGTATATAATGTTCTTATTCCTTTATGTTGTTTGGTACTGCATATTAGTTTTACTGTTTAGTATCTTTTTATCTTGATGTTATCCCTGAAAAGGGCGGGGACTGGATGTAAAAAAAGCACATGAGTGCTTATCTATTATCCTCGAAAAAAGAATTTGTCTTGTCTTGTCTTGTCTTGTCTCTCTCTCTGTGACAGTTTCCACCTTTTGCCCCCAAATCACAAGTTTATTGTTTCCTTAGGGTAAAAATAGTGGCGTTTAGTTGGTAAATTTTAGGACATGAAATTGATTGAAATGTGTACAAAATGAAATATGATTTCGCGTGTGTGTTTACATTGTGTCTGTTTCAGTTTCTTTTGAAAAAAGAATTTTCATGTGTCTGTTTATTATATCTATTTTAGTTTTCTTTTAAAAGTAGAATGTGTGTGTGTGTGTGTGTGTGTGTGTGTGTGTGTGTGGTGTGTGTGTGTTGTGTGTGCGTGCGTGCGTGCGCGCGCGCGCGCGCGCGCGTTGTGTGTGGAGTGTGCGTGCGTGTTTGTGTGTGTGTGTGTGTGTGTGTGTGTGTGTGTTGTGTGTGTGTGTGTGTGTGTGTGTGTGTGTGTGTGTGTGTGTTGTGTGTGTGTGTGTGTTGTGTGTGTGTGTGTGTGTGTGTTGTGGTATGCATTTCAGTTTGTTTTGAAAAGTAGAAATTTAATGTGTGTGTTGAGTATATCTATTTTGGTTCGCTTTTAAAAGTAGAATTTTTAGGTATATGTGTATAGTATATAATCTAATTTGTTTCTGTATTGGTTTCATAAACAGAATTCCACCCCACTCTCTCTCTCTCTTTGTTGCTTTTATGTTTGCTATATTTCTTTATTTCTCTTTTTCTTTCTTCATTTTTTCGTTTTTCTTTCTTTCCTTTTGCTTTGTTTTCCTTATGTTTCTTCTATGTCCTTGTTCTACTCTTCTCCTTTTTGTCTGTCTTTTCCTTTTCGTTCTATTCTTTCTTTTTCTTTTTTTTCTTTTTTCTTTTTAAGTTTCTTACTTCTACGTTTTGATCTGACTTCTGTGTCTTATTAATTTTTCTAATCTATTTTTTTCTTTTCTTGTTTTTCTCTTCTCTTGTTTCTTTTCTTTGTTTTATTTTCACTTTTTTCTTTCTCGTTTTTCTTTTCCTTCTCTCTCTGTTTTCAGGTCTTTTTTTCGTTAAACTCTTTTCATTATTTTCTTTTTTCTTTTTCTTTTTCTTGATCTTATTTTTGCCCCTAGAAATGGAGGTATTTGTGATTTCGTGGCAAATGTTTAGAGTTAGATCATGCTTGTAATGATCAGATTTTTCAATAAAGAAAAAAAAGCAACTAATTTTCTTTGATTCCGACTTTGTGTGTGTGTGTGGGGTGTGTGTGTGTGTGTGTGTGTGTGTGTGTGTGTGTGTGTGTTGTGTGTGTGTGGTGCGTGCGTGCGTGCGTGCGTGCGTGCGTGCGGTGCGTGCGTGCGTGCGTGCGTGGTGTGTGTGTGTGTGTGTACGCGCACGTGTAAGAGTGAGAGAAAAGAGAGAGGAAGAGAATGAGAGAGATTTATTCGTTTATTCTTTTATATCGAGGTTAATGGAATAACACATGTTTCTTATGAGCACTCATATGCTTATGTTCTTTAGAGAGGGGAGAGAGAGAGAAGGAGAGAGAGAGAGAGAGAGAGAGAGAAGAGAGAGAGAGAGAGGAGAGAGTGAGAGGGGAGGAGAGGAGGGGAGAGGACGAGAGAGGAGAGAGAAGAGAGAGGGAGAGAGGAGGAGAGGGAGAAAGGGGGGAGAGAGGGCGAGGGAGAGGAGAGTATTAGAGAGAATGGAGGATTGGACGGAAGTGAGTTAGAGTGAATGAAGAGAAAGAGAAAAGAAAAGATGGGGAGGGGAGGGAGGGGTGTGAGAGGGAGGGGGAGTGGTTGTGGCGTGCGGCAGGTGTGTGGAGAGTGGGTGGTGTTGTGGTTTGGCGCCGGTAGAGAGAGGAGAGAGGGAGAGAGGAGTACGTATCTTATAGAGGAGGAAACATGGTGGGCGGGGGGGGGGGGGAGGGGGGGGAGGGGGGAGTGAAGAGGGAGAGGAGAAGGACAGAGTGTGGAGGGAGGAGGAGAGGGGAAGAGGAGGTGGGGGAAGAGAGAGCGAGAGGAGATGAGGACGAGGAGAGAGAGAGAAGAGAGAAGATCAGAACAAAGTCTGTGCATGCACATGTGTATACTTGGTTGTGTTGACGTGTACATACAGACACATAGTCTACTATCATTACACACCACTACACATCAACACACACACACACACCTCACGCACACACACATACGACACACACAATCACACACACATAAACACACACAACTCACGCACACACACATACACACACATACACACACTACACACATATACACACACACATGCACACACACTACACACATCAATCACACACACAATGACACACACAATCACACACAATGGACAACCACACACACACACACCAAACACACACACACTACACACACACACACACACACACACACACACACACACACACAACTCACACACACCACACACCACACACACAAATGTTGTTTATAACCACTAGACAAAAAGACGAAATGCTTCTCCATTCGGCCAATTTTTGTCCAGGACAACAAATTGAAGAAGTAGTCTCACACAAAGTATAGGTGAGTAATCGACAATGATTTGTTTGGTCAGATCACATAGCCACATTAGGAAAACGAATCTCAGTAAGATTATATCAACTTAGAAAAATCAAAAATTTTCTAAATTTACAGTCACGAAAACTATTTTTCACGCCCATATTCTATCTCTTTATAAACTATGTTTCTACCTTATGGGACAGTGCAAGTGAAACAAACCTAAAGCATATAAAACCGCCTACCTTAAAGAGCTGTTAAAACTAATCCGATTGAATCCTAATACGCTGACCACCACCAACTACAAAGAAACTAGACATTCTTCCACTCAAAGA
>JASPKP010000586.1:32500-35000 GCA_030674155.1 Stramonita haemastoma | reverse complement strand
ACAACCTCTCATCTAGAGCGCAACACCATAAGCTTCCGAAACTGAAGGATGTCTATTTATTTATTAAATTTTATTCTTTTATATCGAGGATAATGAAATACGCACTCATGTGAATTTTTTTTTACATCTAGTCCCCATGTGTATGCAGTTTCGTCAATCTTATCATCCGTTCCCACCGACACACAATGGCCTCCTCTTACGAAAACCAGAACAGGATTTAACGTGTGCGCAAAATGTTCTGCGTGCATTCGCACACGGGGCCTCGGTCTCTAGCCTCATCCAAAAGACTTTTTGGTGAGAGTGGAGTCGGCACTGATGGTAACTCCAGGAGAAAAATCCCCTTTAACGGGAATGGAACCCGGGTCGTCAAATTGCAAGCCTAATGTTCTGACCACTAGGCTATCCCGTCCCCCCATCCCCTTGCTACGGTAGTGGCGTCACTATCTGTCTGTCAAAGCAGAGGAGAGGTGTGTTGGCTGTTTCTCCTCATGCTGTGGGAAATGCACACATGACGGAAAACACGCAGGCAGACAGGCAAGAAGTCACAGCAACGTGTCCTGTGTATCATCTGTTACACACAGCATCACAACTCCACAACACCACACCATCTGTACCTGCTTTGTTTTGTCGTTTTGGTTGACACTTGTCTGTTTATTTTGTTTGTTTATCATATATGTTTTGATGTTTTATCTTTTGTATCTTTCTCCTTTTCTTTTGCTTTCTTTTTCTTCTCTGTCTCTCTGTCTCTGTCTCTGTCTCTGTCTCTGTCTCTCCCTCTCTCTCTCTCTCTCTCTCTCTCTCTCTCTCTCTCTCTCTCTCTCTCTCTCTCTCTCTCTCTCTTCTCTCCTCTCTCTCTCTTCCACCCACTTCTCACTCTCTCTCCCGTATTTGTTTTTATTTTTTCTTTTTATACAGTATCTTTCTCTTTTTGTGCTCTGTCTCTGTCTCTGTCTATCTGTCTGTCTGTCTGTCTGTCTGTCTGTCTGCCCCCCCCCCCCCCCTCTCTCTCTCTCTTGTTTTAGTATTCCCTAATCAGGGCAAGGGCCAGATGAAAAAAAAAGTATGTGAATACTTGTTCTGCAAACCTTGAAAAATATATTTATTTATTCTCTGTCTCTCCTCTCTCTGTCTCTGTCTCTCTCTGTCTCTCTGTCTCTGTCTCTGTATCTCTGTCTCTCTCTCTTTGTTTTTATTATTATTATTATTTTAAAAATTGTTTTAATGTTATATAGCTTTATGCTCAAATCATACGATTGGTTGATTTATTCACCAAATTTTGATTTTCATATCTGCATACTTGAATTATGCGATTGGATTGATTGGTTGATTGATTCACTTTTTTTTCTTTTTTTTTAAGAGGGCTGGATGAAAACAAGCCACCATTGTGCTTAATCTTTCCCCTCAATAAAAATGTTAATTCATTCATTCATTCATTCATTCATTCATTCATTCATTCATTCATTCATTCATTCTCTCTCTCTCTCTCTCTCTCTCTCTCTCTCTCTCTCTCTCTCTCTCTCTCTCTCTCTCTCTCTCTCTCTCTCTCTCTCTCTCTCTCTCTCTCTCTTTACATTGCATTAACCTAAGACAGAAATAATTATACTCAGTAGACACAGTTTTCTAATATTATGGTAACTGTTCTGAAAATACAATAGAATATGAAGGATTTCAGCTGTCAGATGTACACTGCTCTTGGTGTTGAATGCTTGTGTTGACATTGTCAAGTTTAACTTTATTACCAAGCTTGGTCTCAGTTGGGTTTTGAGTTGTGTTTCGTTCTGTAAATTTGAGCTAAGATTTCTTTGAACTGTTTGTCCAAGTTAGCACTTTTTGTATGATTTTGGAAGATGCATTGGGTACATGCCAATGTTCATAATTATGGCAATTTTTTTCATCAACGATTACATGTAGTTATATTTCATTTTCTTCAATTTTTCTTCCATTTGAATTGTATTGTGGCCAAAGGCCAAAGTACAATAAAGGATTTCAGTGTTCAGTGTTCAGTGTTCAGTGTTCAGTGTTCAGTGTTCAGTGTTCAGTGTTCTCTCTCTCTCTCTCTCTCTCTCTCTCTCTCTCTCTCTCTCTCTCTCTCTCTCTCTCTCTCTCTCTCTCTCTCTCTCTCTCTCTCTCTCTCTCTCTCTCTCTCTCTCTCTCTCTCTCTCTCTCTCTCTCTCTCTCTCTCTCTCTCTCTCTCTCCCACGGGGACGGATAGCCTAGTGGTCAGAACATTGCGCCGGCAATTTGACAACCCGGGTTCGAGTCCGGTTGAGGAGATTTTTCTCCTGGAGTTAACATCAGTGCTGACTCCACTCTCCCTAAAGTCCTTCGGATGAGACTTTAAACCGAGGCCCCCGTATGCGAACGCACGCAGAACATCTTGCGCACACGTTAAATCCTGTTCCACTTTTCGTAAGAGTAGGCCATCATGTGCTGGTGGGAACAGATGACATTTACAAAACTGCATACACACGGGGACTGGATGTAAAAAAAGCACAAGAGT
>JASPKP010000586.1:20000-25000 GCA_030674155.1 Stramonita haemastoma | reverse complement strand
CAAGATTTGGTAAACAGAGGGAAGAAAGCTGTTTTGATGATACTTCGTGCATTGTATAAACTGGATTGAAGTTCTTTTGGTATTTTTGATTCACAGGTGCAGTCAATTTTGCAGTATGGTGCAGAAATATGGGCTTTTGAGAATAGTGATGTGATTGAGAAGTTACACTTATTTGCTATGAAACGTTTTTTGAATGTAGATAGTAGAACACCCAATGACCTTGTATATGGTGAACTTGGTAGGTACCCGATATATTCGAATTCTTATGTAAAATGCATCAGTTATTGGCTAAAATTGACTAGAATGGATTGTAAGTAGATTACCATATAAAGCATATAATTTTTATGACTTTGTACAGATTGGACAGAAATGGAAAAAAGACTTGGACTTCAGGAATACGAAAATGCTTACAAGTATACTTATGGATTTGCATATGTCTGTGAAAATCAGGGAGTAGAAAACATTAGACAGTTTATAAAAAGTTTCAAACAGAGAATAGATTGCAGGTGGCAGGAATGGCACGATCACATAGAGACTAGTCATAGATTTGCTGAATATAGAATGTTTAAATCAAATAATAAAGTTGAAATGTATATTGGAATTACAATAGATAGATATATAAAGAGTGCATTAATTAACAAAACTTAGGTTAGGTATATCAGACATAGCATGCTATGGGTTGAGATATAAAAAGAGGGAGAATGATAATGTGACCATGTGCCGTTTATGTCTGAGGAAAACGAAATTCAGTTCATGTTGTGCTGCTCAGTTCTTCATGATTTGAGAACTGAAATAATTCAGCCTAAATTCTATGGTAATCCATATCGCTTTAGATTTAATTTACTTATGGCATCACAAAATGAGGATACGCTATATAATCTGGCACTGAAGATCTACTGAGGAAATGCAACCAAACTGACATGGACACCATCATTAGCAAACGAAGATGCAGATGGATTGGGCATATACTCCGGAGAGACACACAATCTATTGTAAGAACAGCACTGCACTGGACCCCAGATGGCAAGAGAAAGAGAGGAAGACCAAGAACAACATGGAGGAGGACAGTGGAATGTGAGATGGAAGCCATGCAACACTCTTGGAGTTCATTCACCAGGCTGGCCCAGGATAGGCAGGGGTGGAAAGTCTTTGTCGCTGCCCTACACACCACTGGGTGTAAAGGATGATGATGATGATGTTTACTTATAAAGCTTTGAGGCGACTGTATATTGTGGCAACTTAATTTTCAAGTATAATGCATTAATTTTTTTTAATGAAAGGATGTCTGTTTACATGTTGCATGTTTATACTTATTCATATTCAACGTAGTATTTGTGTTGATATTATGTTTATCCCCTTCGGAAAGGGGCTTTAGCCTAATCTGAATAAACAGTTTGCATTCGCATTTGCATTCTGTCAAACACTCACCGAGTGTTTTCATTTATTTATTTATTTATTTATCTATTTATTTATTTATTTATTTATTTATTTTTTTATTCTTTTATATCGAGGATAATGGAATAAGCACTCATGTGCTTTTTTTCATCCAGTCCCCGTGTGTATGCAATGTTGTAAATATTGTCATCTGTCCCCACCGGCATACGATGGCCCACACTTACGAAAAGTGGAACAGGATTTAACATGTGTGCAAGATGTTCTGTGCACGTTCACACATGGGGCCTCAGTTTACTGTCTCATCCAAAAGACTTTTGGGGAGAGTGGAGTCAGCACTGATGTTAAACCCAGCGGAAAAATCCCCACGAACGGGAATCGAACTCGGATCGTCAAATTGCCAGCGCAATGTTCTGACCACTAGGCTATCCCTGTGTGTGTGTGTGTGTGTGTGTGTGTGTGTGTGTGTGTGTGTGGTGTGTGTGTGTGTGTGTGTGTGTGTGGTGTGTGTGTGTGTGTGTGTGTGTGTGTGTGTGTGTCTGTCTGTCTGTCTGTCTGTCTGTCTGTCTGTCTGTCTGTCTGTCTGTCTGTCTGTCTGTGTTTGTCTCTGTTTATGTGTGTCTCTGTCTATGTTTGTATTTTGTATTGGTTTGCTCTGTTCTCTGCTGTCTCCTATCAATTTTAATCTATTAAATAATTTGATTTATTTAATTATAATCTGCCTTGACATTAATGTTTATGTCAGTGAGGGAGTATGTGCTTAATAAATAAATAAATAAATATATATATATATATATATACATATATATCTGTTGTTTAAATGCACATCAATAAACAAGCACACACACATACGCACAAGCATGCTCGCGAACACGCACGCACGCACACACACGGAAACACACAGGCGCACACAGACATACACACACCGGATAGTCTGGTGGTCAGAATGATGCGCTCGTGATATGCTGATCCGGGTTTGATTCTCGTTTAAAAGAATTTTTTTCCTCTGAAATTAACTTCTTAACCAACCCCACTCCGCCCCCCCCCCCCCCATCCCCCAAATTCTTCGGATGACACTGTAAACCGAGGTCCCGTGTGCAAACGCACGCAGAACATTTTGCGCACACGTTAAAACCCGTTCGGCTTATCAGAAAAGTAGGCCATTGTGTGCCACTGGGAACAGATGAAGCAATTTACAGAACAGCATACACACGGGAACTGGATGTTAAAAAAGAAAAAAAAAACACTAGTGTTTATTCCATTATCCTCGAAATAAATAATAAAATAAAGTAAAAATCACACACACGCGCTTGCACGCACGCACGCACGCACACACGGACGCACATACGCATGCCCGAATACACACACACACACACACACGCACGCACCAACGCACGCACACACACACACACACACACACACACACACACACACACACACACACACACACACACACACACACACACACACACACAAACTCTTCAGACCCATTTTGTAGATGCAGTACACACATACAGATTTTGTTTAAAGCTTATATGTTTAATATTCATTTGTGCAGGCGAACTTTTACATCGAAGATGACTCACCATCCTCTTCGTCACCTCCGCGGCGTCTGTGTGACGTCTGTGCTGATGACAGAAAGGCCACTCACTCCTGTCTTCAGTGTCATCAGAGGTATTGTCTCCCTTGCCGTCAATACCATGACGCCTTTCCACCGTGTCGTGGACACACAGTTGTTTCGTTAACAGAGGAGGGGGAGGAGGGGTGTGGCAAAGGAAGTGTGCTGCCGCAGAAACCCACAGCACACCCCTGTCCCAGACATCCTGACCAGCCCCTGCTGCTTCACTGCACCACCTGCAAGGTCAGCCTGTGTCTGCAGTGCAAGCTGACCCTGCATGAAGGTCACCCCACCCAGGACCTGGCAGACGCCTCAAGCAAGGTGAAGGACAAACTGAGGGACAGGCTGACCAGTCTGACCCAGGAACTGCGAGACATTGACCACACCGTGGCCGCCTGTAAAGAGCGCTGCTCCAAGCTCCAGGAGCAGCAGCGAGCAGCAGAAGAAGGTTTCCGTGCACGTGCTGACACGCTGCATCAGTGGGTGACCCAGTCCCTGGAAGAAGCCGTCAGCAGTCTTCAGTCCTGCAGTGAGCAGCGGGTCAGACCCTGGCAGCAGCATGCACAACAGCTGGGCAACAGGAAACTGGCGCTGCAGGCACAGCAAGGCCACATCCTGCGGCTGCTGAAAGAGGGACAGGAGGCTGACCTGCTGTCCTTGGAAGCTCAGCTGTCTTCAGCGCCTGAAGAAGACGTGAGCACCACACAGCTGAAGACACAACTCACCAAGGACTTGCCCACACTCCCTGTGGACTACAACCCCACTGCCGTCAATCCAGTGCAGCTCCGTGCTTTTCTTGGCGTGTTGGGACCACTGCAGCAGACGTCAGCTGGTGAAGGATCGGTTACTCCCCTTGGGCCCACTGGTGTGCAGGGGCTGGGGTCAGCTGCTGCTTCAGGGAAAGGGTCTGATGGGATGGACAGAGGACACCGTCTGCCTTCAGCCCCAGTGTGCTGAACAAGGGCATTAAGCAGCCTCCCACACAGTTCTTCTATTCCAAAAATCCTGAGTCATCTGTCAGTGCCATGTGTCCTATCAGTCAGAAGAGGCTGTGGGTGCTGTATAGACCTTCAAGAAACAGTCCATGCTATCTGAAGCTTTTTGATGCTGAAGGTCAGGTGCTGACCACAGTGGAAACCCCAAGTTACTACAGTGGACTGGTCACCATTACTGATGACATCATACTGCATTGGTCATACGACAACAGATATGTGGAACTGGTCACTGCAGATGGCAGTGTGAGTACCTGTGACCTAGGCAGCCCTGT
This sequence comes from Stramonita haemastoma, assembly GCA_030674155.1. NCBI lineage: Eukaryota > Metazoa > Mollusca > Gastropoda > Neogastropoda > Muricidae > Stramonita > Stramonita haemastoma. The sequence continues at coordinate 20,723 of JASPKP010000586.1, read as the reverse complement.
TCACCGCATTCTGTCTTCTGCCAAGAATGATATTCACTACATGAAAAAACTGAATGAAGAGAGACTGTATGGTATCAGCTTTGTCAGTCAGTGTCAGTCTGTGAACACTGCACTGCACTGTTCAGATTTCCCTTCAGCGTTTCCTGTGACACCAGCCTTGAAAGAGCAGCTGACGCCTTCAGTCACAGAGGTGGTGTTTGATCAAACACCAGAAGGTCTTGTGCCACGACATGCCTCTGCAGAGGGACGTTACTTTGTCTTCATTGTTAAAGACCAAGTGCGGGTGTACAGCAGAGCTGGCTTCACCTGCTCTTACCGAACAAAGGGTGGGGCAAGAGATGTCCGTTTCTGTCTGATTGATGGACAGGAGATGCTGCTGGTCACTGTCCCTGATGACAACAAAGTCCACGTCATTGATCATACAGATGAAGGGCGCTTTGTGCGCTATTTGGACACTGGGCCCCTGAACCTGGATAAACCACAGCTTCTGGCCACTGACTATGACAACCATGTGTGGATTGGGTGTGAAGGAGGGAAGGTGGTTGTGATTGACCTATGACCTTACAGAGAGGTGGGGTGTGCATGGGGGACTGGGTGTGTGATCAGGCTCTTGGGGTGTATTACCATTGTGTTTGTTAAAATAATGTGTGTGTGTGTGCGCGCATGCGTGCGTGTGTGTGATTGCATGTATACGCGCATGTGCATGTTCGTGCACACGTGTGT
>JASPKP010000586.1:0-12500 GCA_030674155.1 Stramonita haemastoma | reverse complement strand
TCTCTCTCTCTCTCTCTCTCTCTCTCTCTCTCTCTCTCTTCTCTCTCTCTCCCCCGGCATGAATAGGAAACTAATGCGTGCAAGTCGCATTTGCAAACGCTCTGCAATTTTTGTTTATTTCAACTGTCCTATGCATTGTTTTGTCATAATATTTGACAAGTAGATGAATAAGGTACCATGCCTTCTGCTGCGCTAGCCTTTCGATCCTCATGTGGCTGCTTTCTCCCCGTATACCAAGCCTTTATGCGAAAAAGGGCGGTTGAGAAAGCGGCTATGAGAATAGCCATGTTGTCACCACGGCACAGAGTAGACGGTGTCATACTTGGTCTGCTCCTCACCCTGACATTTTGGGGCGGCTTTCTTCTGCAATGCGGAGATGTGGAGTCGAACCCTGGACCCAAGCTACCTCCTGGCTCTGACAGCTTCAGGCAGACCAGGCTGACCAGTGGCAGTGGACGCCGGACCAGTGCGGACAGTGGGCAGCAGGGACGGGCAGCCTCTCCTCCTCCTCCCCCTTCCCCGATGCAGCTGACTCTGGACGGTATTGTGGAGAGACTGGATGACATGAACAGTAAGTTCGAGAGAATGGAAAAGGGAATAACGGACCTGACAGAGCAGTGTGCTTCCATACGGGGTACTGTGGAGGGTCTTGTAGAGGAGGTGGGGGTACTTAAGAAAGAAAACAGGGACCTTGTGAAGAAAAACTCCAAACTGATGGACAGAGTCGAGGAACTTGAAAAGAAAACAGATGACTTAGAGGGAAGATCTAAGAGAAATAATCTGATTTTTTATGGCATGTCAAGGGACCAGAATGAAACCAATGAAGAGTGTGAGGGCAAGCTGCATGATCTGCTAACTTACAAGATGGACATGACTAGTAATGTTGAGTTTGATCGTGTGCACCGCCTAAGCGCCAAGCCTGACTCCCCGATCATTGCTCGCTGCTGCTTTTACAAAGACAAAGTAGCAATCCTAAAGGCAAAAAAGAAATTGCAAGGCAGCAATATTTTCGTGGGGGAGGATTTCTCTACTCGGGTCAGGGAAATAAGGCGGAGGCTGTCCCCTCACCTGAAGAGTGCCAGACAGAATGGGCAAAGAGCCACAATGGTCTTTGACCATCTTCTCATTGATGGGAAGAAAGTTTTTCTGAAAGACTTTCAGTCGCCTGCACAGGACAAATAGGAGGGAGGCCGGTCCACTTTTGAAATTATTTGTTCCCATGTGAATGATTTTACTGGGAGTCAAATTAAGGTGGCACCGCCTTCTTGTCCTATAGCTAGGTCAGTAAGGGAACACACGCATTTAGATCATGATAGGGATACTGAGCGCTCATCCGACAGTTTGCACGTGCCAGATAACACTGGGTCAGAAGCAAAGCAGCCTTTTTCATTACTGGCCTGGAATGTAAATGGTGTAATGCCCAAACTTGCAGGTCAAGATTTTATTTCGTACATTTCTCGTTTTGACTTTGTTTGTTTGATTGAAACATTTATGGATGAGTGTGAGCAAAACTTTTTTCCCGGTTTTAAGATATTCTGCAAACATGCTGTAAAACTGTCTGTCAAGGGGAGACGATCGGGGGGTATCATTTGTTTGATTAAAAATGAATTCACTCCCTTTTTGAAAAGTATGGAAATTAATGAACATGTAAATGCTTGTGTGTTTCTTATTGACAAAAGTTTGTTTGGTTTAGACAAAGATGTTTTGTATGTGTGTTCCTATGTCCCACCAGAGTGTTCACCTTTTTATGCTCATTTTGACTTAGATAACGGAATTAGTATGTTGGAAGAATGTTTGATTGATTGTACAATAACAAATGATGTTTACATTATGTTGTGTGGGGATCTTAATAGTAGAACATCCAATATTTCGTATCAGGAATCGTCAGTCAGTGGAAATGCTGATTTGCAATGCCAAAGCCAGTCGTTAATATACAAGCGATGCTCTCATGACACATCTTTAAATAATTATGGTAAGCTTTTGTTGAACATGTGCACCACTTTAGACTTATGTATTTTGAATGGGTTATGTCAGGGTGACCTTCAGGGTCGCTATACATATATTTCAGATTCAGGGTGTAGTGTCAACGATTATTTTATTCTTTCAAATGATTTATTGTGTCTTGTTTTTGAATCCTGTGAATTGTTGATTGATGAAAGAATAGATTCTGGTCATATGCCTGTGATCGCCAAAATAGTATTTCCATATGAAAATAAAGTTAGTGTTGATAAAAACATAGATGATACATGTATGGTGATTGAAAAATTTATCTGGTGTGATGACTATGCTGCTACATACAACAATATGCTGTGTCAGGATAATATTCAAGGTAAACTGGAAGGTGCTATGAATTTAATTGATGTTGATATTAATGATGCATTACAGTTATTTAATGAATGCATAAGGGATAGTGCTATGTGTATGAAGAAGAGCATATATAGTGATAAAAGTAAGATTCGAAATGATTGGTATAATAGAGAGTGTGAGATTAGTAAAAAGAATGTGAGAAAAATATTGAGAATGAGTCGAAAGTCATTGACGGATGAAGATAGGCAGAAATACACTGTTGCAAGACGTGAGTATAAAAATTTATTAAAAAGAAAAAAGAAAGAGTTTAATACTGCAATGTTGGATAAACTTCTCAAGTCAGTTAAGAGTCAAAAAGATTTTTGGGATAATGTTTGAAAAGTTTCATTCAAAAGAAAACAGAAAAGAGCTAATATTAGTGTTGAGAAGTGGTTTCAACATTTCAAATCTTTACTAGAAACAGACGTTAGTAATGATACTCTAAATGAAGATATAATTGATGATGGTGGTGATGATTACATGAACCGTCCCATCTCAAAGAAAGAAGTATTACTTGCCATAAGAAAGTTGAAAAGTCGGAAAGCAGCAGGACCAGATGCAATTATTGGTGAATTATTCAAATATTCAAATGAACATATAGCGGATTTCTTTGTAAAATTGTTTAATACACTGTTTGAGACTGGTCAGTTCCCTGAAAATTGGACAGAGTCTATTGTTTTACCATTATATAAGAAAGGAAACGTTAATGATCCTAATAATTATAGGGGTATTTCACTTAGTGATATAAGTAGCAAAATTTTTAGTTCCATTATTAACAGAAGACTACAGGAATGGATAGAAGAAAATAACATTACTGGAGAATGTCAGGCAGGATTTAAAAGGGGGTATTCTACTTTAGATCATATGTTTACGTTATTAGCATTGATACAGAAACAGTTTTCATGCAACCGTAAGTTATATGTGGCTTTTATCGATTTCGAAAAAGCCTTTGACTCCATTAACAGAAATTTACTTTGGCCCATTTTGGTAAAAATGGTATTAGAGGTAAACTCCACACATGTATAAAAAGAATGTATGAAGATATAAAATGTAAAGTAAGATGTGGTTCTAAATTGACAGATTTCATTAGATGCACAGCCAGAGTCAAGCAAGGAGATGTGTGCAGCCCTGTTTTATTTTCACTTTTCATAAATGAATTAGCATTACAAGTAATTAATAATGGAAAACATGGTGCAGTTTTGTCACATGATGCGTTTGAGTTGTTCATTCTGCTATTAGCTGATGACGTAGTGCTGTTATCAGAGACTATTGTGGGGCTTCAAAATCAGTTAAATAATTTGTATCATGCTGCTTTTTCACTTCAATTAAAAGTAAATATGAAGAAAAGTAACATCATTGTGTTTCGTAAGGGAGGTTATTTGGGTATGCGAGAAAGATGGACATACAATGGTAATCTGCTACCTGTAGTTAATGTTTATAAGTACTTAGGGATATTGTTTTCTACACGTCTGAGTTTTACTGCTGCTTGTAAGGACCTTTCTAGTAGGGCAAAGAATGCATTGGTATATATTATGCAAAGATTGTACACACTTAATAATAATTCTTTTGGGCTATTAATGAAACTATTCGACTCACAGGTTCAACATGTTCTTCAATATGGTTCAGAATTATGGGGATTGGACAAAGCAGCAGTTCATTGTGAATCTGTTCATTTGTTTGCAATAAAGAAGTACTTAGGAGTTGATAGACGTACACCTAATGACATCGTTTATGGTGAAACTGATAGATATCCTTTGTACATTAATTCTGCAGTTAATTGTATTCGTTATTGGATTAAGTTGCTACAAATGGAAGATCTGAGATTACTATATAAGGCATACAAAATGTTGTATAATTTAGATGTAATAGGTAAGAAAAATTGGGTATCAAGTGTGCGTATCTGTTTAAATGAAAATGGGTTCGGAGATGTGTGGTTGAATCAAGGTGTGGGTGATGTTCATGTGTTCATTAAAGTCTTTCGTCAACGACTGATTGACTGCAGGTGGCAGAACTGGAACTATCATATTAACAATAGCCAAAGGTTTGACTTTTATAGAACATATTGTAATGGTCATGATTTAAAATGCTATTTAGAACTTGATATGAATCGACAATTGAAACACATCACAGCAAAAGTTAGACTTGGTATATCTGATTTGAATGTACATCGTTTAAGATATAGAACCCATAATGATCTGGATTTGTCATGTCCATTATGCAATGTGTCAAAGGAAGATGAAGTCCACTTTGTTCTTTGCTGCCAACAATTACATAACCTTAGAGTAAAATTTATTCAACCAAAGTGTTATAAGGAACCTTGTTTGTTTAAATTGAATTTGTTAATGTCTTGTACACATCCTGAAGTTATACATAACTTTTCTCTATTCTTGTACAAGGCTTTCAAACTTAGAGAAATAGTCACTTCATAAGTCAGTGTGCTTAATGATCAAATGATTTTTCACTATATTTATCATACCATGTCTTGTATTGTTCACATTCCCCTTCATAAGGGGCTAAGGCCTATATGAATAAACTATCTGCGTCTGCGTCTGCGTCTGCGTCTGCGTCTCTCTCTCTCTCTCTCTCTCTCTCTCTTCTCTCTCTCTCTCTCTCTCTCTCTCTCTCTCCTCTCTCTCTCTCTCTCTCTCTCTCTCTCTCTCTCTCTCTCTCTCTCTCTCTCTCCCCATTGCATTAACCTAAGACAGACATAATTATACTCAGTAGGAGCATTTTCAAATATGGTAACTGTTCTGAAAATACAATAGATATGAAGGATTTCTGCTATTAGATGTACACTGCACTTGCTGATTAAATGCTGTAGTGACAATGTCAAGTTTACTCTATTACTAGTTGGTCTCACTGTTTGTGAGTTGTGTTTTGTTTGTAACTTTCATCTAAGGTTTCTTTGAATTGTTGATCCAAGTTAGTCTTTTTTGTATGATTTTTGGAATATGCATTTTTCAGGAGCACAGATTTGGGTACATGCCAATGTTCATAATTATGGCAATTTTTTTAATCAACGATTACATGTAGTTATATTTCATTTTCTTCACTGTTTTCTTTCTGTTGAATTGTATTGTGGCCAAAGGCCAAAGTACAATAAAGGATTTCTGTGTTCAGTGTTATCCTCTCTCTCTCTCTCTCTCTCTCTCTCTCTCTCTCTCTCTCTCTCTCTCTCTCTCTCTCTCTCTCTCTCTCTCTCTCTCTCTCTCTCTCTCTCTCTTCCTCGGAGTTAAATCAGTGCTGACTCCACTCTCACCAAAAGTCCTTCGGATAAGACTTTAAACTGAGGCCCCATGTGCGAACGCACGCAGAACATCTTGCGCACACGTTAAATCCTGTTCCGCTTTTCGTAAGAGTAGGTTATCCTGTGCCGGTGGGAACAGATGACAATATTTACAAAACTGCATACACACGGGGACCGGATGAAAAAAGCACATTATTGCTTATTCTGTTATCCTCGATATAAAAGAATAAATAAATAAATAAATAAATAAATCTCTCTCTTTTCTCTCTCTCTACTCTCTCTCTCTCTCTCTCTCTCTCTCTCTCTCTCTCTCTCTCTCTCTCTCTCTCTCTCTCTCTCTCTCTCTCTCTCTCTCTCTCTCTCTCTCTCTCTCTCCCTCTTCTTGACCAGAATGATAATAAATAACGCATGATCGACTGTCAATGGGACAAAACGAATGCAAGCACCAGATCCTGTGTCCTTATGGAGTCATTTCCCTTGCACTGTAAGAGGAACAAGGTACTGATTTAGCAGGGTGGGGATGGGGGTGGGGCGTATAAAGACAAGTTGACACCGACAAGTAGGTCAGTGAAATGTTCGTTTCGTAGACATACACATCGCGCTTAACTGAAATGCATATTATTCTAGTTTTGAAATACTTCCTTTTACAACTGCACAAAACCGGTTTGGTGTATTCAAGACCTCAGAATAGAAACTGCCTCGCCTCTGTCTGTGTGTGTGCCAGTGAGTGAGTGAGCCTATGGTGGCCTTCATTTCAGTGACAGTGCAGTTGTTTGTAGACAATATAATATGATATCAGAAACTGAGAGAGACCTACAGTGTACTGACTCATCTCCCTGTGACTGTGTGTTGTTAGAGTTCAGATGATGCAGCTTTGTACAAACATGGAGGTGTGTGGTGGAGGAGGGTGGACAAGTATTCCTATGTAGGACAGGCAATTAACAATTATCCTTCCTTGATGATGATTTTTATCCAGTGATTTTTATGACGCTGAGGAATATTATCTTAACAAGTACATTCTTTCCTAAGTTAAAAAGAGGAAAGTTACTCAGACTCTGAACAAAGTGATGGTGAATCAGTTGTGCCAATCCATTTTGTGTGGAAGGCAAAATGGCGACAGGCGGAAAGAGTAGGGAAGGTGAAGCAGACGACAGTGTGGGTAAGCTGACGTGTCCCATCTGTTTGGAGAAGTTCCGTCGGCCCAAACTGCTGCCCTGTTTTCACAGCTTCTGTCAGAGCTGTCTTCAGGGGGTGGTGGGGTCCTCCCCCTCCTTCCCCTGCCCCTCCTGCCGGGCTGTGGTGCTGCTTCCCCCTGGGGGAGTCAAGGCAATACAGGTGTGTGTGTGTGCGTGTGCGTGTGTGTGTGTGTGTGTGTGTGTGTGTGTGATTGTGTGTGTATGTGTGATTTGGTGTGTGTGACTGTGTGTGTGTGATTGTGTGTGTGCGTGTTTGTGTGTGTATGTGTGTGTGTGTGTGTGTGTGTGTGTGTGTGTGTGTGTGTGTGATTGTGTGTGTGATTGTGTGTGTGTGTGTTTGTGTGATTGTGTGTGTGTGTGTGTGTGTGTGTGTGTTTGTGTGATTGTGTGTGTGTGTGTGTTTTGTGTGATTGTGTGTGTGTGATTGTGTGTGTGTGATTGTGTGTGTGCGTGTTTGTGTGTGTATGTGTGTGATTGTGTGTGTTTTGAGCGTGTGTATGTGTGTGTATGATTGTGTGTTGTGTTTTTCGTGCACCGGCACACGATGGCCTACTCTTACGAAAAGCGGAACAGGATTTAACGTGTGCGCAAGGTGTTCTGTGTTCTGTGTTCTTTGTTCTGTGTGTGTGTGTGTGTGTGTGTTTTAGTGTGTGTGTGGTGCGTGCGTCTGTGTGTTGTGTGTGTGTGTGTGTGTGTGTGTGATTGTGTGCATGTGTGTGTGTTTTAGTGTGTTTGTGTGTTTTAGTGTGTGTGTGTGCTTTAGTGTGTGTGTGTGTGTGTGGGGGGGGGGGGGGGGTAGGTGTGTGTGTGGGTGTGTGTGTGTTTTAGTGTGTGTGTGTGTGTGTGTTTTAGTGTGTGTGTGTGTGCGTGAGTGTGTGTGAGTGTGTTTTAGTGTGTGTGTGTGTGTGTAAGTGTTAGTGTGGGTGGGTGGGCCTGGGTGTGTTTGTGTGTGTGATTGTGTGTGTGTTTGTGTGTGTGTATGTTTATTTTATTTTCTTTATTCATTAATCATTCTTTTATTAAGAGAATAGTGGAATAAACACTCATGTGCTTTTTTTTTTAAAACCAAGTCTGAGTGTATTCAGTTTTGTCAATTTGTCGCTTGTTACCACCAGCACACAATGGCCTACTCTTCCATAAAGCAGAATGAGTTTTAACTGTAAGCAGGATATGCTGCGTACGTTTGCACACAGGACCTTGGTTTCTAGTATCATCCGAAGAGCTTTTAGGAGGAGTGGAGTCGGCACTAATGTTAAGTTCAAGGGAAAAATCCTCTTGATCTAGATTGGAACCCAGGTCAGCAGATCACCAGCGCATCACACTGACCACCAGGCTGTCCCAAGTGTGTGTGTGTGTGTGTGTGTGTGTGTGTGTGTGTGTGTGTGTGTGTGTGTGTGTGTGTGTGTGTTGTGTGTCTGTGTGTCGTGTGTGTGTGTGTGTCTGTTAAGAACAAGGAGTAAGTTCTCTCTCTCTCTCTCTCTCTCTCTCTCTCTCTCTCTCTCTCTCTCTCTCTCTCTCTCTCTCTCTCTCCTCTCTCTCCTCTCTCTCTCTCTGTGTCTCTGTATCTCTCTCTCTCTCTCTCCTGTCTCTGTATCTCTCTCTCTCTGTCTCTCTCTTGTCTCTGTCTCTCTCTCTCTCTATTTGTGTTGGTTTGCTCTCTTCTCTGTTGTCTCCTCTCAATGTTAATCTATTTGATTTTTTGAAACTGTAATCAGTGTATCTGTCTTGACATGAATGTTTAGGTCAGTTAGGGATTATGTGCTTGTTTAATGCATATCTAGCTCTTTTGTTTAAATGATTAGCAATGTATCTAGTGGGATTATGCGTTTGTTGAATGCATACCTATCCTTTTTTTTCAAATAATAGGTTGAACTTTTATTGTTGATGATAGTGGTTTGTTTTCTCTTTTTTATTTATTTTGTTGCTGTTGTTTGTTTTCTTGTTTTTGTGGTGGGTAGGTGGGTTTTTTTTTTCTTTCTTTCTATTTTTTGGGGGGTGGGGGTGTGGGGTGTGTGTGTGTGTGTGGGGGTGGGGGGTGGGGGGGGATGCCTGTTGTTTGTTTTGTTGTTTATGGGGGGAGGGTGTTTTGTTTTTGTTTGTTTGTTTTGGGGGGGCTACTATTCCCTAATCAGGACAAAAACGTATGTGAATGCTTATGCTGTTTACCTTGGAAAATAAAGATTATTCATTCATTCATTCATTCATTCATTCATTTATTCATTCATTCATTCATTCATTCATTCATTCATTCATTCATTCATTTATTCATTCATTCATTCACTCATTGATTGATTGATTGATTGATTGATTGATTCATTCATTCATTCATTCATTCATTCATTCATCCCTTTATTCATTCATTCATTCATTCACTCATTCATTCTTTCTCTCTCTCTGTTTCTGTGTTTGTGAATTCAACCTGAGGAAGCTTCGTGATAGAAACGAAAATTTGCTGAAAATAAAGAGATGAGGCAGAACACAGTCGTGTTTTTATTACTAGTTTACCTCAACTGTGTGCTTGGAGGGAGGGGTGCCCAGCAGGATTATGGGTTTTTATCAAGTCAGATATTAATTTATGTATAGAAATAGAAATAGAAATAGAAAATATATATATATATATATATATATATATATATATATATATATATATATATATATATATATATATTGTGTGTGTGTGTGTGTGTGTGTGTTGTGTGTGTGTGTGTGTGTGTGTGTGTGTGTGTGTGTGTGTGTGTGTGTGTGTGTGTGTGTGTGTGTGTGTTTATATATACAAGCAGGCCATTGCGTGCCGGTAGTAGCGGATGACAGAATTATATAAAAAAAAACAGCATGAACACAGGTGTCGTGTTTAGACACCATCCCTGAGGAAAAATTGGGGAGTTAGAGTCCCAGGGCGGATCGGGGCTGTATATGGCAACGTGCTGGTGGCTCCTGCGACGGTACTGGAACCATTCGTATCGGTCATTGACTTCCCAATGGATCATTCCTGTAGCGTGGAGAGGGTGGGGGGTCTGCTGCATGGGTAACAGTTTGCCCTCCACTATTACTTACCCAGGCGTTGCGCTCTAAAGAATAGAGCGCAAACCCAATAGTCTTCCGAGACTGATGGGTGCCTTCTTCTTCTACTACTACTACTACTACCACTACTACTACTACTACTACTACTACTACTACTACTACTACTACTACTACTACTACTACTACTACTACTACTACTACTACTACTACTACCACAAGCACACACTCATATACACACAAGCATGCGTGCACACACGCAAGCACGCACACACACACGGAAAGAAACGCACGCCACACCACACATACACATACGGGATAGCCTCGTGGTCAGAATGATGCGCACGTGATCTGCAGACCCGGGTTCGGTTCTCGTTTAAGAGGATTTTTCCTCTGGAATGAACATCATCGCTGATTCCACTCCTCCCAAAAGTTCTTCAGATGGGACTATAAATCGAGGTCCCGTGTGCGAACGTACGCAGAACATTTTGCGCACACATTAAAACCCGTTCAGCTCATCGGAAGAGCAGGCCATGGTGTGCCGGTGGGAATGGATGAAGCAATTTACAAAACAGCATACACACGGGGACTGGATGAAAAAAAAAACACACGAGTGGTTATTCCATTATCGCCGAAGAAAAAGAATAAAGGCAAATGAAAATAAAAGTCACACACACACACACACGCACGCACGCACACGCACGCACGCACTCATCCACCCATCCACTCACCCACCTACCGCCCCCCCCCCCCCACACACACCACAGGGGGACGGGGTAGACTAGTGGTCAGAACATTCCGCTCGCAATTTGACCACCCGGGTTCAATTCCCGTTCGAGGGGATTTTTCCTCTGGAGTTAACATCCGTGCCGACTCCACTCCCCCCAAAAGTCTTTCGGATGAGTCTATAAATCGAGGCCCCGTGTGCGAACGCACACAAATCATCTTGCGCACACAGAAAAATCCTGTTCCGCTTTTTGTATGGGTAAGCCATTGTGTGCCGGTGAGAACAGATGACAAGATTTATTAAACTGTGTACACACGGGGACTGGATGAAAAAACAATGTGAATGCTTATTCCATTATCCTTGATATAAAAGGAAAAATATAAAGATATAAATAAAAGAATATAAACACACACACACACACACACACCACACACACACACACACACACACACACACACACACACACACACACACACACACACAAACACACTTTTAGTAAGAGTAGGTCATTGAGTGCCGATGGGAATAGATGAAAAGATTTGTAAAACTGCATACACACGGGGACTGGATCAAAGAAAGCACACAAGTGCTTTTTCCATTATCCTCGATAAAAAAGAATAAATATAAAAAAATAAACACACACGTAGTCTTTAGATCCATTTTGTAAATACAGTACACACATGCAGAGGATCTTTAAAGCTGATGTGTCTGATATTCATTTGTGCAGACGAACTTTTACATCGAAGATGACTCATCATCCTCTTCTTCACCTCCGCAGCGTCTGTGTGACGTCTGTGCTGATGACAGGGAGGCCACTCACTCCTGTCTTCAGTGTCAGCAGAGGTATTGTCTCCCTTGCCGTCAAAACCATGATGCCTTTACACTGAGTCGTGGACACACAGTTGTTTCGTTAAAAGAGGAGGGGGAGGAGGGGTGTGGCAAAGGAGGTGTGCTGCCGCAGAAACCCACAGCACACCCCTGTCCCAGACATCCTGACCAGCCCCTGCTGCTTCACTGCACCACCTGCAAGGTCAGCCTGTGTCTGCAGTGCAAGCTGACCCTGCATGAAGGTCACCCCACCCAGGACCTGGCAGACGCCTCAAGCAAGGTGAAGGACAAACTGAGGGACAGGCTGACCAGTCTGACCCAGGAACTGCGAGACATTGACCACACCGTGGCCGCCTGTAAAGAGCGCTGCTCCAAGCTCCAGGAGCAGCAGCGAGCAGCAGAAGAAGGTTTCCGTGCACGTGCTGACACGCTGCATCAGTGGGTGACCCAGTCCCTGGAAGAAGCCGTCAGCAGTCTTCAGTCCTGCAGTGAGCAGCGGGTCAGACCCTGGCAGCAGCATGCACAACAGCTGGGCAACAGGAAACTGGCGCTGCAGGCACAGCAAGGCCACATCCTGCTGAAAGAGGGACAGGAGGCTGACCTGCTGTCCTTGGAAGCTCAGCTGTCTTCAGCGCCTGAGGAAGACGTGAGCACCACACAGCTGAAGACACAACTCACCAAGGACTTGCCCACACTCCCTGTGGACTACAACCCCACTGCCGTCAATCTGTGCAGCTCCATGCTTTTCTTGGCGTGTTGGGACCACTGCAGCAGACGTCAGCTGGTGAAGGATCGGTTACTCCCCTTGGGCCCACTGGTGTGCAGGGGCTGGGGTCAGCTGCTGCTTCAGGGAAAGGGTCTGATGGGATGGACAGAGGACACCGTCTGCCTTCAGCCTCCAGTGTGCTGAACAAGGGCATCAAGCAGCCTCCCACACAGTTCTTCTATTCCAAAAATCCTGAGTCATCTGTCAGGGCCATGTGTCCTATCAGTCAGAAGAGGCTGTGGGTGCTGTATAGACCTTCAATAACCAGTTCATGCTATCTGAAGCTTTTCGATTGTGAAGGTCAGGTGCTGACCACAGTGGAAAACCAGAGTTACAATGCTAGACTGGTCACCATTACTGATGACATCATAT
>JASPKP010005863.1:12500-15123 GCA_030674155.1 Stramonita haemastoma | reverse complement strand
AGCCAGGTGCAAATTTAGTCTGGCTCCTACCCCACAGACCTGTTGAGCATGGTTGAACCTGCCGGAGGCCGAAGCCCCCGCCACATAGCTCTGGGGATCAAACAGAACACGCAAGCCATCCCACCACGTCAAGGTAACGCACCATCGGGACAGCAACAGATGCTCAGCGCACGTAAAAGATTCCACCCCTGGAAAGAGAGAGTTGTCCCTGGCAAATTTTGTAGGATAAAAGCAAGTCCCTTGGAAAACAAACCCACGTGCAGAAATGGGAAATTAAACCAAAAAAAACCAAGTGCTGCTGCTCTTGTGGCGATGCCCTGGAATGCAGCCTGAATTTTAGGCAGTGGAATCTGGTGTGACTGACAATGCAATACAATACAATACAATAAAATACAATGCAATGCAATACAACACACACACGCACACACACACCACACACACACACACACACACACACACACACACACACACACACACACACTTATCAAATTACGTGAAAAGGAATTTGATTTATTTTTGTTCCTGTTTGACGAATCTGATACGGTATATAACTACTTTCAAGTCATGGTCAAGATAGCTGAAAGATCGCTGTCTCAGCACTTTGTTTCTTGGTGATTTGATTTCTAGCCACTTCTTTCCCAGCCACTTCTCTGCAATATTACCTAGTGATTTCTTTTTGTGTGATCATCGCAATTTTTTTTTTTATTTTTTTTTTTACTTTGATATGTTTTTCTTGGCTGTTTTGTTTGTGAATATATATATATATATATATATATATATATATATATAAAAACAAACAAAACAGCCAAGAAAAACATATATATTTTTTCTTCCATTTACTTCTCACTGAAATCTTTCCTTGGAAATTCTTTTTACATTTTCATCCGTAGAATATTTTTAAAGCATTTTCTTTGCAATTCATAAACAAGTCTCTCTTTTATTCCTTCTGTGAAAAATGTCCATCGTGATTTTTCCTTGCAAACTTCTCAATTTTTTTTCTTTTTGCGGTTCCTTTTTTGGGGTTCTATCATTAGTTCTTTTTTAGAATTTAGCTTTTGTCTTTCTTTTCCAATTATCAGTTTCTTCCAATCCCCCCCCTTTGTTTTTTCTCCTTTGCTTTCTGTCTTACGGATTTGTTTTATAGCGAGTTCTTTCTTTGCTTTTTTTGTGTGCAGATTATGTCTCTCCTACCCAATCTGTAAAACAGTCTTTACTCCAATTTCTTTCACAGCGATTTCTTTCGCGATTCTTTTGTTTCATTTGTTAACAGTTGCCAGAGGTTCCTCGGGCATTACAAAAAATAAAACAATTCTTTTTAAGCAACAAAAGAGATTGGCCCGCACTAGCACCAAAGTGTTACACAAGCCGAAGCTCTCATTCAATCCTTTCTATTATTTCGCCCTCTGTAGTAAGAGCGAGACACTTTTTAGAATTCAGAGGTGTCCATTGCAGCCCTAAGAATAGGTAAATATTCCTGTGACCTGCCACGCTGCCAGTGGAAGATGAATAGAAAGAGAAAGAAATATGTTTGAAAAAAATGTTGTAAAGAAAAAACTGAAAATTGAAGAAGTGAATGTTTGTGCCTTATGTTCGGGGATCCTTTATAAGAAAGGATGCAAGGGAGATAATAGAGTCTGTACCCAGCCCATAGGCTAGTCCCAGCTGGATAACAATGATAACCTAAACATTACCAGACACTTTCAGTGCTGGCACAGGCAGTACAAGTTGAAGAAAAATGGCCCCCACTTGGATCTCAAAAGAGATGCCAAATATATATATATATTTGTTGTTAAATTGATAGGCTTTCTTCTTTTTTTCGCTACAATATCTCTTTTTTGTGATTTCTTTTCTCCTTCATTTGCCATCACAAATGTTTTCACGTTCCTTACAGCAGTTTCCTATATCAGTTTGTAGTCTCATCCAAAGGAATTCTGGACAAGTGGAGTTAGTATTGGTGTTAAATCCAGGAAAAACATCCTCTTATTATTATTTTTTTTATATTCTTTTATATCGAGGACAATGGGATAAGCGCTCATATGCTTTTTTTCATTCAGTCCCCGTCTGTATGCAGTTGTGTAAATCTTGTCATCTGTTCCCACCAGTACACAACGGCCTACTCTTACGAAAAGCGGAACAGGATATAATGTGTGCGCAAGATGTTATGCGTGCGTTCACACACGGGGCCTCGGTTTACAGTCTCATCCGAAAGACTTTTGGGGAGAGTGGAGTCAGCACTGATGTTAACTCCAGGGCAAACATCCCCTCCAACGGAAATCGAACTCGGGTCGTCAAATTGCCAGCGCAATGTTCTGACCACTAGGCTATCCCGTCCCCCCCCCCCCCCCCCCCCCCCCCCCCCCCCCCCGCCCCCTCTTGAACAGGTATCGTGTGGTGGCTGGGCCCTGAACCTGACGTCAGGTCAGGAGCGCAATGTGTTACCCACTGGGATACCCACCCCTCCTCCAATCTCTCCTTGAACCGAATCTTTCTCCAATACCACTGGACTTTCCAGTGAGACGATAAATCGAGGATTACGCAATAGGCCTACACATTTAACGCACGTAAAAGAATCATCGGCAATTTAAAAGAAGTTGTCCCCGGTAAAAGTTTGTTGTGAAAGGGC
>JASPKP010005863.1:0-7500 GCA_030674155.1 Stramonita haemastoma | reverse complement strand
TACTGCTCTTTTATATAAACGATGAATGAATTTCAAGTTCGTTTCACTGCAGGTATCCCATATAGTTGATGCATAGTCAATAATAGGTAGAATATGACAACAAAAAAACAGTTTTCGAGAGTGATGTTTCAAAAAGTGTTTGATTTTCGATAATTGACGTAACCTGTGAGCAATGCGCTTTCCTAGTGACACAATGTGATCAGTCCAAGTCCTATTTTTGTCAATGGTGACACCTAAAAGTTTATGAGAGTCAACTTCTTCAATTATTCTGCTATCAAGTAACAGAGGTAGGAACTTATCTCTCATTTTTTGTCTTTTCTGTCTTGCTGATACATACATGCACTTTGTTTTTTGTGCATTTAAGGACATATGGTTTAACTGAGTCCAAGTAATCAATTTGTCAATGCTTAATTGAAGTTTGCGAGATAAGTGTGTGTGTGTGTGTGTGTGTGTGTGTGTGTGTGTGTGTGTGTGTGTGTGTGTGTGTGTGTGTGTGTGTGTGTGTGTGTGTGTGTGTGTGTGTGTGTCTGTCTGTCTGTCTGTCTGTCTGTCTGTCTGTCTGTCTGTCTGTGATACACCACATGCACCATCAAAGTACAGGTGAACTTTTGTAAAGCGAAGGGACATGTGCCGTGAAGCATGGGTGATAACTATACTGACCATGGGGAGATAAGTTCGGGTCACGTGTGTGTGTGTGTGTGTGTGTGTGTGTGTGTGTGTGTGTGTGTGTGTGTGTGTGTGTGTGTGTGTGTGTGTATGTGTGTGAGTGTGTGTGTGTGTCTTTGTGTGTGTGTGTGTGCGTGTGTCAATGTCTGTGTATGTGTGTATGTGTGTCTGTGTGTGTCTGTGTCTGTTTGTCTGTGTGTGTCTGTGTCTGTCTGTGTGTGTCTGTGTCTGTCTCTGTGTATGTGTTCTTGAGCTTGAGTTTACCTTTTTCTGTCACATGTCGCGTGGTGAGAAAAAGTGATGACTGATTTTTTCTGGATTGTATGAATTATTTTTGTAAATGGACACAAACGTTGAAACAATAGTTTCAGTTTTTTTCATGCTCCGGAATTTTAAACTGATGTGCATGAATACTTGTGTGAATTTAATTAGCAAAGGCTTAAAGATTGCTTCTGTCTACACACACACACACACACACACACACACACACACACACACACACACACACACACACACACACATACACACACACACTGATAAATCCTCTGCACAACACGACTTTGAAATAACTGTCCTTTTGTTGATGGTGGTAGTTTCTTGTTTGAAATTTGTTATTATTTTGCTTTGGGATTTTTTAGGTTTTTTTATGAATTTTTTGTTTTGCTGTTGGGTTGGGGTGTTTTTGCTGGTTTTTTGTTTGTTTGTTTGTTTGTTTACTATTAGAGGCACTTATCTGTGGAAATGTTTGTGAGCTAGTTTTACGACCGCAGAATCATTTACAGCCGTCAGAAAAGTGTTCGCAAAGAACTGATATAAAAATAAGGCCAAAAAATCCTTTCTTGAATAAAGAATTTTTTTTTAAATCACTGGGTTTACATTATAACTCTGAAAACTAGCCAGCAGTTGGTAGCTGTACTGAAAAAGAAGCGTGACCAAAACAGTTTGTATCAGTCAGGAAGAAGACAGTTTTCAGTCAGATATTATGGTTCCATTGATTGTCACATATTTTAGCTTTAGACAAGACTTTACTTCATTGCGCTGACAGCTTCAATTAATTATCCAGTTTCATAAGTAATCTCCACCCCACCAAAACAAACAAACAAACAAACAACCAACCAACCAACCAACCAAATCAAGCCCAAACAAAAAACCTGCAGTAAAATACAAAACGCTATCACGCTTAGAAGCCTTGCCAGGACATAAATACTAAATCTGGTTCTTCACAAACGTGAAATTCAAGCCGGTATGACAGAACACAAACATACCGACCTTTTTGGACCATCACTATCGGCAGATTTTTTTATATATTTTTTTATCAGCTTGTCAAGTGTTGACAGACTATCTGACAGTATCCAAAGCGGGCATTCCTCTCCCATCAAGTGCTCTCTATAGTTGTACTGGGTCGCCACCCAATCTTCACATTTTATTTTATCTGTGAGCAAAACGAACCGCAACCATCTCCAGTTCCGATTAGTGCATTGCCTCTTGAAGAAACTGCGTCTTAGAATTCGAAAATCGTCTAGACAGCCTGGCTTTGTCTCAGGCCTTTGAGTTGGGAGACTTTTCCCGAGATGACTTCGGTGAAATGAAAGGAATGGAGCTTTGCACTAAGGCTCTTGGTTCCACAAGTTAGGGGTAGAGCGGCTATCTGCAGCATCCTGAAAGTGTTTTATAGAAATCAATTTCAGCCAGAGCGTAGACAGACGATGTATTCAAGCTGTTAAGACCGTCCAGCTTCAATCCCATGGGTCCATGAAGTCCTGGGTTCGATTCTTAGAGGTGTCTGGTGAACCGATTAATGGTGGAGATGTTCACAATCTCCCAGGTCAACTTCAAGTGCAGACCTGCCACAGAGTCGGAGTGAGCGTTCCCTTTTCTGTTAGAAATTCAGCCCAAGACTTCCATAACCCAACCAACGTAAACTTCAGAGAAAAGCAACAGACAAACAAAAAAAATAACGAACAAAGAAACAAACTTCACGGTAAAGTTTTATAAACATTTTCAAAAAAAGAACATTTCGTTCGTTTGACGGAAAAAGGGGGTCTGGTGAGCTGTGTGGGCAAGACACTCAACGCTTCATCCTGGCATCGCCGGTTCGATTCTCGATAGTAGTCACCAGGTTGGGAAAAAATCTCTCTTTAGAATCAACAGTTGAGCAGACCTCCAATCCCTTTCATGTCTCAAGTGTGAGATTGTAATCTGAAGTCCCACACGCGGATACACAGTTTTTTACACACATAATTTCTATTTTCTTTTCTCCCCGTTTTGGCCCAAAACTTTTCACCCGTCGGTAAGATCATGAGTGATGGTCTGGGTGCTAGTCTTTCGGATGAGAGTATATACCAAAGTCCCGTGTGTTACGCAAAATTATTAAGAGCGCGAAAAAAACCCGCGGTTACAAGAGTGTTGTCCCTGGCAAAATCCTGCAGAAAAAAGCCACTTTAATAAGGAAACAAATACAGCTGCAGATAGGAAAATAAAAAGAAATAATGGGTGGCGTTTCTTTTGTGGCGACACGCTGTCCCCGGGGAGAGCAGCCCGAATTTCACGGAGAGAAATCTGCCGTGACTGAAAGCTGTGTAAAAAAAAAGGTGCGGCTACCTTAATAGCGAGTTAAAACGGTGGCCTGTGCAAATTCTCACCATTGGTTAACCCCAGAGCCCTAGCTAAGCAAGCAGCAACAAGCGTTAATGCTCCCTTGAATGACCTTTGCATGTCGGAAGGCCAGATGACAAAATGCTGTCACTATCAACTTTTCACTTTCACTTTGTTTGTCTGATTGGTTAATTTCTGTTTTAAAGTGATGTAATGAGTCGGATGGCTGAAGGGGTAAGCAATTCAGAATTCATAATAAATAAATATATCGGGAAGCACATGTGCATACAACACAGACGCCATTTACATTTCAGACCGGAAGTCGATGGTAGCCTATTTATTCCCAAAAGAAACAAGTAATTTAGATGCAAACCTAAATATGGAAAGTGGCATATTATGACAATAATTATTAACTTTATCAATATTTTAGTAGGCCTATCATCAGTAGCCTATTTGATTTGGTCCTTTGTGAAAAATAGTCTCGTTTCCCATACACTTCAATCGTTACCTATGTTTGCCAAAACGGAGTTTCCATCAAGACAGACTAAGCACGATACAAGATACAGGCTTGTTGTTGCTCTACATGATAAGATGTACAGTTCTGTAAAGTTTCTTGGAATGAAACAAAATAAAATAAAACAACAAACAACATTAAAAACCAGAAAATGGGAGAGAAAAGAAAAAAAATATCCAGATCCCCCGCCACCCCCTGCACCAAACACATATTATCATTAATCTGTGTTTGTCAGAGAAGAGCTTGTGTACCAACAGTAGGTAGCCATCTGTCAGTCCTGGAAGTCTATACAGTTGTGCTCCAGGCTCTAGAGTGCAAAACTTGGGTAAGTAAGTATGGAGAGCAAACTGTTACCCATGCAGCAGACCCCCCCTCTTCACGTCGCTAGAATGGTCCATTAGAAAGTCAATCGCCGATACGAATGGTTTCAGTGCCGTTGCAGAAGCCGTCCGAATGTTGCAATATACAGCCCTGAACAGCCCTGGGGACTCCAACTCCCTGATTTTTCCTCAGAGATGGTGTCTAAACACGACACATGTGTGCACTGTGGTTTTTAAAATAAATATTTTGTTTTCATCCACTCCTATCGGCACACAAAAGCCTACTTTTCTGGAAGGCGGAAGGGGGTTTAACGTGTGCGCAAGATGTTCTGCGTGCGACCGTATACGGGGCCTCAGTTTATAGTCTCACTCCAATGTGTACCATTGCATCAATTTCCACCACACGTTTTTGTTTTTGCTTCCTTACCTTACAACTCCCCCTACCACCCCACCCCACCCATCACCCCTACCCTTGGGGGCCAAAACTGGAGAGAGAAAACAATAACGCACCCAACTGTTTGAATGTCTGCCACCAGACACGTGGTTCCGCCATCGCCGCTTCTTTGTCTACAACTACGTGGCCACAGTGGAGGCGGGGTTTTCCGGCACCAGTGACGTGGTGACCGGGTCCCGCCTCTCCTGTGTCGTCACTCTCAACGTCCCCAAACGCTGCGAAATGACCATGCAGGTGACTGGCGTTTTTGGTGTGTTGTCTGGTCTTTTTCTTCTTGTCTTGTTCTTGTCTTGTCTTGTATGTCTGGCGTGTCTCTTTCTTTTTATCTGTTTCTACCCTTGAGAGAGAGAGAGAGAGAGGAGAGAGGAGAGAGAGAGAGAGAGAGAGAGAGAGAGAGAGAGAGAGAGAGAGAGAGAGAGAGAGAGAGAGAGACAGACAGACAGACAGACAGACAGACAAGACAGACAGAGAGAGAGAGAGAGAGAGAGAGAGAGAGAGAGAGAGAGAGGAGAGAGAGAGAGAGAGAGGGCAAGGCAAGGCAAAGGCAAAGCAAATTCTTTTATTCGAGGATAATGAATAAGCACTCGTGTGCTTTTTTACACCCAGTCCCCCCCTTATCAGGGATACATCAAGATTTTAAAAAATCCCTCTAACTAAACAACAACAATAATAATGACACGAATACCAGAGCAAGAAACAATACCAAGTAGCAAACAACAGACAAGAAATAAGAAAGCAATATATTAATAATGTTTTTTTTTAAAAGGCACCCATTCAGAAACGAAAATAAGAAGTAATAATCAAACGATGATTTTGATCTGAAAACAAATAGTAAGATAAAGGAACAAGCGGTAAGTAAGGAACAGGTCACTGCAGGAACATTCTCCCCTTCTGTAAAGAAAACGAAAAAAAAAAAGAAAAAGAAAAGGACGGGGTGAAACCATTACAGTTCCTGAGAGAAACTACACAAGTCAGTCAACAGCCTGAAGGCTGCAGACGTCTTTGCGCTGATTTATATAACCTGCTGTCCTGCGGCGAGATTTACCTGCAGGGTGTGCAGGATATGTACTTAGAAGGCCTTCTCTCACTCCCTTTTTATTTGTGTCGGAAGTAGATAGCAATATTCTATTATGCCGAACAGAGAATATCTACAATAGAATACTTTTTTTTTGAAAAGCATGCTAGGAAAAATATTAAAAATACAATATACCTTACGTTTGTCTTATTTTGCGTATATATCCATTGGGTCATGTTGTGCTAATGTGCGACGCCTAGAATTCCCTCCCCTGACCATGAAAAACACAGTTGCCTTCTTTAAAACTACTAAAATTCATAAAGGATTATCGCCCCATGCTTTGAATTGCCTCCCATAGCAGGAACGCTGTTGTCTTCTTTGTTCCTACTAAAATTCATAAAGGACCGCCGTTTCAAGGGAGTTAATTAAAGAAACCCACAAAATAACTTGCGAAAGAGAGAGATTTGATTTGATTTATTCTTTTATATCGAGAATAATGGAATAAGCACCCTTGTGCTTTTTTTACATCCAGTCCCCGTGTGTATGCAGAGAGAGAGAGAGAGAGAGAGAGAGAGAGAGAGAGAGAGAGAGAGAGAGAGAGAGATGAGAGAGAGAGAGAGAGAGAGAGACAGACAGACAGACAGACAGACAGACAGACAAACAGACAAACAGAGACAGACAGACAGACAGACAGACACAGAGACAGACAGAGACACGCTCTCCCCTGGGAGAGCAACACGAATTTCACGCAGGGAAATCTGCCGTGACTTAAGCGGTGTAAAATGCAAAATGTAAAAAAAAGAAAAAATGTCCGTTTGTCTCTGTTCCTGTTTCTCTCTGTCTTTCTCTCTCAGTCTGTCTCTCTTTCTCTGTCTGTCTGTCTGTTGTCTGTCTCTCTCTCTTTCTTGTCAGTTTCCAATTATTTGTTGTTTTTCTCTAACTGGGAGTCACTGCACGCACTGGATTGGACATTGTTTTCAAAGTCCCTCGCCATATGGGTAGCCATACCCTGACTTCAGGGGGTTTGTAACAGTTGTTATCTGAGAGCTTGTCACGGTTGAAGGCAATCTCAGCAAAACAGGTTAAACACATAACAACATGTCAGTGTAAACCCTGGCATTTAGCGAATGTTAGTGACTGACCCCTTCTTTAGCCCCGGACAGTTGGGGAAAATTACCACAGAAATTAGGGTGGGAAATAAAAAAATTGTTTGAATCATCAAATGGAAAAACAACAACAATGACACGTGACCTTCATGTTTTTGTGTTTCTGGGCAGTGGATATGGCTGTGTATACAATATTCAGAAGACTGACTTTCTGACTCTTCTATATTTCCTTACATTCCTGACAATCTACGTATCAAATAGTAAGAAAGCTAAACGTCTGACTCTTCTATGTCTCCATACACAGCTTACAGTCTCCGTATCCAAAAAACCCGGGAAACTTATAAACTTCTGATACATCTGTGTTTCCATATAGGGGTGACAAGCTATGTATCAAATAATCGGAAAACAAAACTTCTGACATATCTGTATTTCCATACATGGCTGACAGACTATGTATCAAATAACTGGAAAACTAACGCTTTTGACTGCTGTGTGTTTCCCTACACTGCAGCTGTCGGGCTGTATTCTGAGGGAGAGAGGGCTGAACGGAAAGATGGCGGTGTCCTCAAAGTCCAAGGAGCTGGCTAAACTACTTCACAAGTCAGTGTGCTGTTTTGTCTGTGTATTTGTCTGTCTGTCTGTCTGTCCGTCTGTCTGTCTGTCTGCCTATCTCTTTATATATATATATTTATATATATATATATATATATATATATATATATATATATATATATATATATATATATATATATATATATATATAATATGTTGTTCTTCAGTTTAACATCCTTCCACTAAATAGTGATATCAGGCAGATATTATCTATCTAT
>JASPKP010005862.1:0-15126 GCA_030674155.1 Stramonita haemastoma | reverse complement strand
TTTTTTTTTTTTTTTTTCCCAACAGCATTTTTACCCGGTTCCTCATTTTTTGTTTTTTTTTTGGGTTGATTTGGTTTTTATGCTTGCTTGGGGGTTTTGGGGTTTTTGGTTTTTTTGTTTTTTTTTTTGGGTTTTGGTTATGATTTGTCACTTTTCGAGCAGTTCGCATAGTTTAAAGGGATCACACACCACTTTGTGAGTTTTTGGTGTTTGTCTGCATAGCCTTGACTAGGAAACAGGGGGTTTGTGACATGGGGTGTTGCCCCAGGGGGTTTGTGACTGGGGTGTGAAAGGAGGGGTGCAGCGAATGTGTCCTGTCCTGTCCTAACGGCAATGTGTTCTGTCCTGTCCTGTCCTGTCCTGTCCTAACGGCAATGTGTTCTGTCCTGTCCTGTCCTGTCCTAACGGCAATGTGTTCTGTCCTGTCCTGTCCTGTCCTGTCCTGTCCTGTCCTATACTAACGGCAATGTGTTGTCCTGTCCTGTCCTGTCCCGTCCTGTCCTGTCCTTGTTCTGTACTAACGGCAGTGTGTATGCGTGTTGTCATGCTATCCTGTCTGCAGGTGACTACTTTTAACCCCCCACACACACCACAGGACGCCGCTACAACTCCGCACACTTGCTCCCCCCCACCTATCCACCCACCTACCCACCTACTTACACCTGCTGGCCGTGTCGTGTCACATCACCACGCATCTTCTGTGGACCACATCGCCATCGTGACCTCTGACCCCCCCTCCTCCCTGGGTCAGGGTGTGACCTTCCTGACCTGACCTGACCGCCAGCTTCCCCCTGTATGGAGAGAGAGAGGAGAGAGAGAGATGCAAGAGGTGGACTGGAGACATTGTCCTGTGTGTACCTGAGGTGAGATGAGGTGAGGTGAGGTGAGATGAGGTGAGAGGAAAGGGTGTTCTTGGACCACTCTACCACACCTGGGCAACATTCAGTGACAATCACACCCTGCTTTTTAAAAAAAAATATATATATTGTTTTGTTGGTTTGTCGCCTTTTCTTTTTTTTTTTTTTCTTTTCCAACAGCATTTTTCATCCGGTTCCTCATTTTTTGTTTATTTTTTGGTTGATTTGGTTTTTATGCTTGCTTGGGGGTTTTGGGGATTTTGGTTTTTTGTTTTTGTTTTTGTTTGGTTATGATTTGTCACTTTTCGAGCAGTCGCATAGTTTCACTGATCACACACCACTCTGTGAGTGTTTGGTGTTTGTCTGCACTAGCCTTGACTAGGAAACATGGGGTGTGCACATGGGGTGTTGCACATGGGGTGTGCACATGGGGTGTGTAGGATGGGTGCAGCGAATGTGGGGGTCACAAGTGCAGAGGTGAAAGAAGTCGGTGTGTGTAGTGATGTTGCAGGATGCAAGTGTTTGTCAGCGTTTCATGAAATGTGAACCGGTACTATTGGGAGTTTGTGTACTGCGTTAACTGTAAGCAAGATGTGTATACCGGTATGTCAAGTTGGTGCGTTAGGGTCGGTGAACACATTCCTTATTGCCTGATGTACCGCTCGTCCAATGCTACCCTTTTTTTTTTGTTTTAAAAACCAAAACCAAAAACACCACCCCAATGTTTGGTTGATGCGTCAGATGTGTGTGCATGTGGTCAAGTCCCAGTGTTGTACCTGAAAGCTAATGCAGTGGAATGTGTAGCATTGTGTCTGAGTGAAAGAGTATACATATGTGTCAACTAAGGTCACTACAAATCTGGATTCAGTAACCAGTATTCAACGTAATGTACAGAAACAATGCAAAGGGTGGATGAGTATGGTCCCATACTGAAGAAAAAGTGGTGTGTAGATGTCTGTATATTGTATCATCAGCTGTTAAGACAAAAAGTTTGTTGTCGTGTTTCAAACAAGGATAGAGAGAAGGTGGCTTTAAAATTGCATCAACAGACATGATTAGGAAACAGGAGTCTGATGTTTAGATATGTGTGGTTCCCTGCAAGAAAGGGAACATGACATTGCTGAGGAGAGACCCTGCTTTCAGGCGCCTCCTTGTCACCTGAGTTTAGTCGTCTTTGTCACACAGTACTTTAGCTCTTATCCAGGCTCTGTGTTTCATTTATCAAGCTGCCTTATCTTTACACAAAAATCCTGTTTTAGCTTTTTCTTTCCAATTTTACTCGCTGGTCATGGTAAGTTATTCCATACTGCAGTGGAGATGGTCTGTCAATACAATAGACTGTTTTACAGTTTCAGTCACCACGTAAAGACAACGAAAGAGAGACGGCATGGAAAAGGTTTGTTTGGGGTTTTTTGGCTGTCATCCCAGGCTGCTAGACCTACTTCTGTCCATTCGCCTGTTCGTGTGAAAAGGAAAGGGGGACCACAAAGCAATTCCTGGGCAGTGACTTTTGTCATCTTTATTTTCAGTCCAACTCAGAATGCATTACTGGCATCTTGATGAATATGCTGCTTGCTTTGTGAAGTGAATGAAGCGTCTTTTCCATTCACAGTTTTTTTTACAAGGTGTACGGTGTTTGGAACTGTGAAAACAGTCTATTCATGTTTTCCAACAAACAAGTTTATTTCAGTTTTGAAGTGGCCTGCTATCATTGTAGTCTGCAGTATAATCTTCCAAGTTCTGTTAAAGAATGCTCACACACACACACACACACACACACACACACACACACACACACACACACACACACACACACAAAGATTTCTCCAGACTCAACTAAAATAGCATAGTTATCTTAAATGAGGGACTTGTTTCAAATTCGAATTCTTTACTAATTTTTTTTTTTGTAAGTAAAAAGACTAGTGCATGTCACACCCAAATTATACCACCTACTATGCCTTTTGTTGGGGAAGCCTCACAGTTTTGAAACGTAGAGAACTGAATGACATTCAGACTTTGAACATATTGTTCCAGTGTAGTTGTTTTGTGAAGCAGAACTGCTCTAACAATTTCCACCTTTATTTTTTTGTTTTGGTTTTATGCTGTGTTCTGTATTGATTCATGTTGGGGGCTATTGATTTCTATTTTATTTTGGATGTGTTGTGTCATTACAGTCGTTTGTATGCATTTTCTTCATTTTTCTCATGCGTTGCACAAAGCACCAGATTTTTTGTAGAGACAATGACACAATCATCTCATGCTGGGCCTGTGGTGTGTTTGCTCTGTCTGCCAGATCTGGAGTTATTATAATGTCTGGATGGGCAGACTGTGTTTTGAATGCAGTTTTTTTTTTGGTTGGTTTGTCGTTGTTGTTTTTCTAAAGGCCTTTTTGTCAGTCAGCTTGTGAACCACACAAGGTTCATCCCCCTCTTTTCTCCTGATTTTTTTTTTTGATAATGTAGCATGCAGTTTGGGGGTCATTTTTTGGTTGTTTTTTTTTGTTTTTTGTTTGGTTATTTCTCTGTGTTATTGTATCGCCACAGTCTTGCCAATGTGTTTATTTAATTACAGCGATGACTTGCTCTCCTCTTCCCTGAAAATTCCCTGCAGTGGACATTTATTCACCTGAGAAAGGATTGCCCAAACCATAACCTTTTAGCAGGCAGTCTTCTGGAGATTAAACCATGGACGCTAGGGGGCAACAGCAAAGCAAGAGGGAGGCTGTATGATCTGTGGCTTTCTTTCCCACTCATGGAATTCAACATGACAGCTTAGTCTGGAGTTACTGTGTTTTTGCTGTTTTCCTGCTGGAAAGTTGGTTTGTTCTCACAAGAGCACAGTGACCAGGAAGGCCATGCAAAGGAGACCACTCTTACTCCTTTTCTTAGGTTGCCTCTATAAAGTGGTTTATCATAACTCCATCTCACTTACAATCTCTGAATCAGAAATCTCCGCTGGGACATAAATATAATCACACCAACATCCCAGCAGACGCCAGAATTATCCGTCTTCAGCCATTTCTCATTAGCAGATGAGCTGGCTTGAAGACCAAGGCCAGCATGGTGGCAGTGTTAGGCGCTCCAACATTCCACTTGTAAACACTCCTGGCTCAGTACTTCAGGGTCTGCGTGCATACTCCAGTCTCCTTTCGTGTCAGTGGTGATAAAAGGGAGAGAGAGCGGTGTGTGCCTGTGTGTTGGGTGGGGAGGGTCACAAGCCAATGCTGGCCACATTTAGTATGGTTCTGAGCATGTGTGCACGCGTGTGTGTGTTAACAGTCTCACTTCTGAAGTCACCTTTGAATGAGGTCCTGAACATGATAGTGAATGATATTCAATCACCTGGTGATCTCACGTGCGTTAAAATTCGTATGCACACAGTATTTTGGATGAAGCACTGAGCTTGTTTGTGCACTTCTGTGAACAGTTAGGTTGTATGTCAAATAGCAGCTAGCCTCGAGTTACGCCCTTTCAACGTGGATTTTTACAGGGTCTTTTTTTTTTTTTTTTTTTTTTTTGCAACTATGCACTTTTAAGTTTGTAGCTGTTTATTTTGTCAGTGTTTTTAGAGTACAGAAATGCCAAGATATTCACTGTCATCACTCAAAATATTTTGACAAGATTTTACGAGTCAGAATATTGTTTCTAGTTGTTATTCAATGAATTTTGAAGAACTTTCACCGGCATTGTTGTTTTTAGTCATTATGAAGTGAATTTTGAAGACATTTCACTGACATGTTAAAGGTTCAGGCCTGCAGCAAGTGGTCAGGGACTATCATCCTGGACTGAAGGGGATGGAATAGCTCAGTGGTCAGAGCACTCACTTTCCCCAAGCTAAGGTTAAGCAGCATCGAGCGTGGTTACCAAATGGATGGGTGACCATTTGCATGCCTTGGCTTCAGTGCAGTCTTTCATAGGTAAATGGGTACCTGCCCTCTTTAGGGTCAGGGAAGGTAAAGCAGAGAAGAGATGGGTGCTGCCCTCAATATGCTGGCCCCCAGAGAAGCCGAGGCCTGATATCTGATCCCCCAGTGACCGCATAGGTTATGGGAACACCTTCACCTTTCTTATCCTGAACCTTCAGTGTGTTGGCCAGACCAGAGGCAGAAAGTGGGCAACTTTATTTCTGTGTCAGACTGATCAGCAAACATTCTCTTTTTATCTTTCTTTTTTTTTATATATACAAAATGTTGTCAATGTTCTGGATTGTGTCTGTGTGTCTGGAGGATGGGGGTGTAAGTATGTATGTATGTAAGTGTATTCAGGGAAGGCAGGCTGGGGAAAAGAAGTTATCTTTTTTTTTTATATTGTATTTGATTCCTTTTATTTTTCTTTTCTTTTGAATGTGTGCACTCTCGTTTCTCTATGGATGATCACGGAAACTATTGACAGCAGGAGACAGGAAGGCACAGTGTGGAGTAGTTTCAAGTCCTGTGAATGCACACAGAGAGTCTCAGAGAGGTCTGTCTCTTCACGTTGATGTTCAGGACTGCTTCGGGTTGTTTCTCTTTTGGTTTATAAACCCTCCGATGTTGTGTGTGGTACTACTAAGCAAGCCCATGCAAGAGTATCTATTCACGATTTGATTTGACATGAATGTGAATTATTCGTCAAGACACTAGTTGTGGTTACGTTTTTTTTCTCAGATTTTTCTGTTGTGTTTGTGCGATTGAATAATAGTTATGCCGGTAAGATTTTGTTATGTCCACCTTGTTACATACACAATGTGAAGACTGCATGGATCGGTGCAGTGAGCCATTTTCAAATTAAACGGACAAAACCACCAAAAAAAAAACCAAAAAAAAGAATTTACCCAACTGGTCACATAATTATTTAAGGCAAAATTAATGGAATGACACTCGTTTGAGCAGAAATCTCAAAAAGCATCGTCTCAAAGTGCTGTATAAATGTGTATTGTTTTACAGGGAAGTAGCTGATCTTTTTGTGTGAAGGCCTTTGAATTTTTCCAATACTGATTTTTTTTGTATGTGAAGGCTTATGAATGTTTCCAAGATGAATTGTTGCTTGCTCTGAGAGACCTACAGACAGACAGACAGACAGACAAGTTGAAATGGCTACAGACTGATCAGCGGCCTTCTTGTTGATGTGGGGGGGGGGGGGATGTGTGTGTATATGTTAACCTTCATGAACCAGGCATACCTGTCAGTGGCCTGGAAAAGTGGTATTAATCTTACACAATCATGATTGACTTACACCAATTGACCTGACACCAGATGATGATTAGCCTTCATGAACCAGACATACTGTCAGTGGCCCGGAAAAGTGGTGTCAATCTCACACACTCTTTATTGACTTACACCAATCGACTCGTACACCAATTGACCCAACACCAGTTGACTTCCAAAACCAAACAGGAATATACAAATTGCTGCCATGCTATGGGGGGGGGTTTCTTGGGCAGAAAGCAGCGATGGGAATGGAAGAGGCAGCAGTCCTTGGATACTGTATGCTTCAGGACTTCAGCTGCAGAGGCAGGTCATGTCAGATCCCTATGTCACAGACACTATAACCCAGTGGTTAAGACTGTTTGACTCTAATCCCATGGATCCATAAAGTTGTGGGTTTGAATCTCGGCAGCGTCAGGTGAATTAAGGGTGGAGAGTTTAACGACCTCCCAGGTAAGCTTCAAGTGCAGACCTGCCAGTGCTGTCATTCCTCTCATGTATATGCACACGCAGAAGAGGAAATATGCACGTTTAAGATCCTGTGATTCATGTCAGTGTTTGATGGGTTACGGAAACACAAGCATACCCAGCATACATTCCCGAAGTCAGAATGTGGCTACCTTCATGGTGGGCAACAATGGTCCCATATGCAAAAACTTTACCGTTTGTAAACCTTGGAGCTCTAGCCAAGGAACAAAAGAGAAAGAAAAAAAAAAGCTATCAATGTGTGACTGGTTGTGGAGCAGAGGATGTCTTGCCCTCGCTCAACACCAATGGATTC
This sequence comes from Stramonita haemastoma, assembly GCA_030674155.1. Taxonomy (NCBI): domain Eukaryota; kingdom Metazoa; phylum Mollusca; class Gastropoda; order Neogastropoda; family Muricidae; genus Stramonita; species Stramonita haemastoma. The sequence goes on along the minus strand of JASPKP010005862.1, from coordinate 8,303 downwards.
CATCTCACAGATGTGAAAGTTGTAAAGATAGGTTGTATTGTATTGTATGGGATTGTATTGGACTACATCATTTCAGTCACGGCAGATTTCACAGCATGAAGTTTGTACTGCCCTCTCCAAGGAGGGAGCGTTGCTGACCACAAGAGCAGCGCCACCCATTTCATGACAACATGGGGAAGAATAGAAACTAGAGGATCAACCTCGAAAGTCATCTCTCCAATAGTGAAATTTTGAGTATGTGACCATTATATACCCACCATTAATTAAGGTAGCCACGTTCCGACTTGGTTGGGGGGGGGAGGGGGGTGGGGGGTCACAGCTAAATTGGCAGTGAGGCCTAGGCAGGGGTGACAAGAATACCAGCACTACACTAAATCCCATCACAGCTGGCTGCATCAGCAGTTGCAGGGAAACAGATAACCCACGCAACCAACAAGAGCCTGGAATCCTGTGTATTGTATGTAATCACTGATGAAACATTTCCTCTTTTTTTGCTCTTTGGCTTCGTTTTGTTTTGTGTTTCGTTCCGTTTCCAAGCCAGCATCACTTAACTTTTCAACTTTGGTCGTTTTTACAAGTACTGAGTTGTTCCCTGCCCCTTTCCACCACACTCGTCACCAAACCTTTTTTTTTTTCTTTCCTGTTGACCAAGCCTTTGTCAGAATGATATTTTTTTTGTTTTGTGTTGGGCTGGCTAGGTCTGGTTAGGTTGAAGGTGGCTGGAAAATGCAAATCTGTCTGTCCAGCATGCAATCCTTGTGTTTCTGAACTGCACAAAGAAAAAAAAACAAGAACCCAACAACGTTGTGTGCCTTAATGTTGGTCCATCTTTTTTTTTTTTTTTTTTTTTCCTTCTCCACACTCTGTGTAGTGGTCACCAATAAATGTTCACTTTGGATTCGCTGTGTGTGGACTCTTTTGTCAGCCATGTGTGTGTGTGTGAGTGTGAGAGAGAGAGGTTAGGTAGAAAGGGCAATAGCTTTCAGCCTGAAATGAGATTACAGTGTTGATTCTAGGATTTCAAAAAAGGGGGCCCAAGGGCCCCCTAAAATGAAAAAAAGGGGGCATTTGCCCCCCCCCCCCCTTTCCCAAGAAAGGGGACAAGTATTAATCAAGTAGTATTTGCTCATAATACCATTACTACTCTAATTTTTTAAGGACGAGAAACAAAACAAACAGGAGGGTATGTAGGCAGACAGGATTAAATATACACCTTACATATTGCAGCTAGTCCATAGAATGGTTTTAGGGGACAAGTATTAATCAAGTAGTATTTGCTCATAATACCATTACTACTCTAATTTTTTAAGGACGAGAAACAAAACAAACAGGAGGGTATGTAGGCAGACAGGATTAAATATACACCTTACATATTGCAGCTAGTCCATAGAATGGTTTTAGGGGACAAGTATTAATCAAGTAGTATTTGCTCATAATACCATTACTACTCTAATTTTTTAAGGACGAGAAACAAAACAAACAGGAGGGTATGTAGGCAGACAGGATTAAATATACACCTTACATATTGCAGCTAGTCCATAGAATGGTTTTCTGACACAAGAAAGTAAGAGGGAGAGGGGAGGGGGGGGGGTTAAAGTTTTAATTCCAGATTGTGGTACAGTCAGATGTGGAGGGATACATACTACATAGATATAGAAGGAGATGCATTATTTGTATACAAGAGACACAGAGAAAGACTCAAAGAGAGAGAGAGAGAGAGAGGGGGGGGGGGGGGGGAAGGGAGGGAGGGAAGGAGAGAGAGAGTCAGTCAAATTTCTATTTCCACATTCTGAGTTGGAGAGAGGGCTAGATCTAGATGAAAAAAGAGGCAGGAGCTAAAATCAGTCTTACCCCCCCCCCCCCCCCCCCCCCCCACCCCCCCCCTTACCATTATGAGAGAGAGAGAGAGAGAGAGAGAGAGATGTCAAAAGTCAATTTTGTATTTCCAGAGTTGGAGGGAGAACTAGATTTAGATCTAGATGAGAAAGGGGGTTAAAGCCAGTATCAAAGCCTTGTCTTTTCCTCCCATATGGCACAGAGAGAGAGAGAGAGAGAGAGAGAGAGAGAGGTCAAAGTCAATTATTTCCACTTTCAGAGTTAGAGAAAGATCTAGATCTAGATGAGAAAAGAGATGAACGCTAATATCAAAGTCTTGCCCCTCCCCCCTCCCCATGAGAGAGAGAGGGAAGGGGAGAGAGAGAGAGAGAGGGGGAGAGAGAGAGAGAGAGAGAGAGATTTTCTGTTGGAGAGAGATCTAGATCTAGATGAGAAGAGAGGTGAAATCCAATATCAGTCATGTTTTTTCCTCCTGTACAGAGAGAGAGAGAGAGGTCAACGTCATTTTTTATACACCCGGGATAGTCTACCCATGCCGTCATCATTCTTCTTAAGCCAGGACTACTTGTCTAGCCAGATCTGAAAAACCTCCTTGAAAACTCTTTGATCTACCAGCTTTGAACCCTGCTGGGTCACGGCGGCTTCTGCTATCTCCTTAACGATCTTTATGTCACAATGACGTCACTTGTTTCAGGCCGGCAATGCTCCTTTGAAAATGGCGTAATGACGAAAAGATGTAGCGAAATGACGTCAGACCAGCCGCTTTGTGATGACTGTGACAACTGTAGGCGCTTATCAGTGAATCTTGCCATCCGTGGGGTATCAAAGTAAAGACAAAACGCATGTAGCCGTTATTTTGAAATTGTACAAACAGCAGTTACGAGGGCGCACTGTTTGTTCAAATATGCGCTATTCACAGTTTTTTTTGCGTCCGTTAGGGCGCACTGGTCACATTATTTTGCGGCAAAGTTGACAAAAATGCGGGAATCCCGCAAGGGCGCACCCTAGAATCAACACTGAGATTATGTATGTCAACTGTAGTGCATGTGAACTTCATGAGTGCGCACACATGCATATTAGAAGATGTACAGAGAGATATACCCCTCCCCCTCCCAATTGCTAAAGAAAAGCATAGCTGCACACAAACTGGTACACTTTGAACAAGATGGCATTGGCTAAAGACAGAAAGCAAAAAGGCTGTGCCACCCCCCCCTCCCCCCTCAAAAAAAGTTATGGCCACACAGAGAAAAAAGGCAATGGTCATTAATATATAAAAAACAAAAAATTTAAATATATAAAAAAAGCAATGCCCCTCTGTATCCTCCCCCCCCCCCCCCCCCCCCCCCCCCAAGGTGATAGCAACAGAAAAATAAAGGTGATAGGGGAAAAGAATGGAAAAAAAAAAAGACACCCCCCTCCCCTTTAACAATATTAGCACGTAGAGAGTTTTTTTGTTTGTTTTTTTTTTGCCAGTAATTTACTTTGACATACTCACAAATCAAACCGATGTAAATCAACAATCATGAAAAACATCCACTGAAATGAACATGAGAAACATATTCCTTTTATTTGTTGTCGAGTGAAATTACAATCATGCTCAAAAAGTAAACAGACCATCCAATGAACGAACAAAATGAATGAATGATTCACATAAAAATCTCCACACCCTCCCATTGTTTGTAGTACTAGTGAAATGAACCTCAGACACCCTGCCTGCCTTCTGCTATCAACGACTATCAGCAATGCTGGCTGAACAAATCTTCTTCATTCGCTCAAACCACTCTCTCCACACAGGCAGAATGACTGTATCTAGTGTCTATGTACATTCAGTAACACTTTCAAATAGTTCTCTATTTTAAAATACAACCACATCAGATGATTTACGCTGGAACACCATCATTTTCAAAACGAGCTGGAAAAGGACTTGAAAATTTTGTAAAAATATTTGAACCTGATTTTCCACAGAAATCTTGGTCATTTCATTTCATGTTGTCTACACCCTTACTGACCACGAAAGCCATTATAAGGGTTGTCACCTCATATCTTGGGCAAATCACTGTAGATGCCATGGTGTAATTTGTAAAAGAAACCATACAGTTAAAGAGGGGAAGAGAACATTTTTTCATCTTCAAATTCAATGGGGGGGATTTTTGGTGGGTTTCTTTCCATTTTTCTGGACAGATTTTCTTTTTCTCTGTGAATTCAGTTGTTCAGAGCAGACTTTTCCACTCCACAGAATCCTTCAGACATGCAAGTCACATCAATAAATACTTTGCTGATGCCAGTGAATCTGCTGACTTGAGGTTCCATTCTCTGTTCCCCCTTCTTTTCTACACACTTTGTCCCTACACAATAGTAATGAAGTGAACTGATTGATTTACAGCTAGTTTTAAATTTCAAGAATATTTGTTTTTTTCTTGCAATGAAGTTTTGCAGTCCAGCAGTTGCAGAGATCCTACATTCAGAGACCTCTCATCTCGCCATTTTGTTCAATACGACAAAACCAAACACTGATGGCCACACAAGAAACACCGAGACTTTTTTTTTTTTTGCATTTAATACGATGAACATACAAGGCCAGAAATTCACAATTTTAACCTGGAACAAGAACAAATACCTGTTGTTCTAAACAAGGGCACACAATCCAGATGTTTCCTTCCCCTGCTTTCCTCCCTGTATGCCCAATAAACAGCAGTCACAGCATCACTGCTTGATGTGCCTTGTGGTCAGAACAAAAGATGCTTTTCTTGTTTCTCAAATGAAACAATCCTCAAAAAGTAAGCATGTCCTATTTCACACATGCTGTGATGACCCTGTCTGTGCATACGGAGTAAACCAGTTCTACATGACAACCCTTAACAAAGGTAACATAAAGTAACGAAGTGGTGCAGCTTGCTCCGGAAGTGTCTGTCCCTCCAGTCAATGGCCTGGCTGCCCCAAGTTCCGATGTTTCTGAATTCAGCCATAACTATATATTATCATGTACACTCTTGTGCCTCTCTCTTGCGCTTTTCTAGTCCTCATTCTCCCCACATGAATTTACACGTATGGCAAAAAATGTAATCTGCAAATGACACAGACATTAATGCCTGGTTCCTTAACTCTGTCAGAATTTTTTTTTTTTTCTAATATAATGTACACCAAACCACACTGATGATGAACTGAACACCAATATTAAAAAAAAGTTGTATGGGTCTTTTTTCATATAACTGACAACAAACTACACTGATGATAACCTAAACATCATTATTCTGTACAAAAGATACCCCCCACCCCCCCTTGCACCAACTAAAACACAGCCCACGGTCTGTTGTGACTTTGCTGCACCAACCTAACCATTGTCCACAGACCATGAAGCCAGTAGCCGGCGATGAACACGACACTGACACCACCACACACACTCCCATACACATGTATACACCATTCAGAACTTGAAATCCTTGTATCGTTTTGAAGACTTTCCACTGTCTGCCTGCTGCTTCTTGCGTTTCTGGAACCAAAACATCACAAACAGAATTAGTTTTGGGGTTGGTTTTTTTGCTGTTGTTCGTCTTATTTTGTATAGGAAACATTTTGCCATACATGAACAGGCTTTGCCTCAATAACTCCTTCAAGAATATGGCATGGTTACACATGCACGCACGCATGCACACACACACACACACATAAACACACATGCATAAACACAAACACACACACACACGCATAAACACACACACACATACACACACACAGAAAACTGCATGCACACGGAAAATGGATGTAAAAAAAAAAAAAAAACCACACATGAGTGCTTCTTTCATTATCCTCAAAAGAATAAATAATAAAAATGAAAATGAACACATCAGTAAAACAGAAAATAATTAACAGCAAGAACAATTCAAAATAGAGAACAAGAAAACAAAAGAGCAGACAAAAGAGGCAATTTCTGATAGAGAATCTCCAAAAAGCAGAGACGCGCTATCAGCCCTACAAGAGCCCATACACAGCATTCCCACACTAGTACACACCACACCTCCACTGATCCAGAACACTTTGTTTGCAATATCTTGTTGGAAGGTGCAGGAGTGACAATGGTGAGTTTGAGACGAACCGAAAAGCGTTTTCAAACTTGGAATGGACGCTTTGTTGATCTAATTTCATTTTAATCAAGCAGACAAACATGACTGTTAAGTCATGCATAGCATTAGACCAGTCCTGAATGGTAATACTAAACGCATGTTTCATACCAATAAGTTGCCATAATGCAAGCCATTAATTAAAGAGAATAATCAGATCCACAAACAAAAAGAGGCCTACATGTGCATACGTTTGTCTGTCAGAAAGCTTACCCCAAGTTACAATGCTGTGACCTCTCAATCTTGTGTAGATGAGATACATTTCTATTCAGAAAATAATGACATCAAAGTTCGCCTATGATAACAGATCATGTTCAACAGACATTATTCACGCTTAATTGTATAACTGAATATCAAAATTAGTTGGAGATTACCACAATAGATTTAAAGGTAAAGGTAAGGATGTCCCACAACATAAAGTGGTATAAAATAAAATAAATAAACCTATGTGGTCGTAGGGAAGCAAGGCATCAGAGACCTCAGCTTCTCTAGGGAGCAGCATGTTGAGAGCAGCGCCCATCTCCTCTCCCTCGCTGCTTTACCTTCCCTGACCCTAAAGACGGCAGGTACCCATTTACAGCTGGGAGGACTGTACTGAAACCAAGGCGCGCAAACAGTCACCCATCCAACTGGTAACCATGCTCGATGCTGCTTAACCTTGGCTGGGGGAAACGAGTGCTCTGATAGATTAACCCTAGTAGCGCTGAAATAACGGCAGCGGTACTAGGTGCTGCTGGCTGAATTAACAGCAGCCATTGTTGATTTGCAGTAGGGTGGGGTCAAACAACTCTTGATATTGATATGTAAAACTAAACTAAGTGTGTAAAGTTGTAAATCACTGGAAAGCTTAGATAACAAGCTTTTAAAAGAGTGAAATTTTATAGCAGCATGTAGTGTTTATGATAATGTAAAAAATAAATAAAGTTTAAAAACTGCGCGTGCACTACCAATCACTGTTGCGATGTCGGTGACCCAGATTGATTTTAACACGATATGCAATGTTGTTGCGGTGCAAAAATGTCATGATTCGATAAATACTGTCTCTTGACATAAGTTTTGAAAAAATAAAGAGCTTCCGTGGCTTTATCGGTCGTCAAATACTCGGAAAAGTCCAGCGAAATGATCGACGCGATCGCGATCGTCATGGCGGTGAACACTTATTTCGTGCGAACTGGCGGCGTTCTATGACGAAAACACAACAATCGCTTGATTTCGTGTGATGCAAAGTACTCGACAGCATATAGAAATGACTTAAAAACAGTTATTTCGAAGCCGTGTTGCGTTAAAATAAAGTAAAACAATGTATGACATCAAAATCGCCCGGTAGCTATGAAGTGCTTTGGACAAAACTTGGCACCGCTCGATTCAGTCCGATCGCGATCAATTTTTTCCGAAGTTTTTCAAAAATATTTCACAATCCTTACCTTATCGTCTCTATTATCGTTTAATTCAACCAAATCCAGCCTCTAAAACTCCTCATCGCCGTCAATATCGTCAAAAAACTCGAAAAATACTTCGAGTGATACGAGCGCAAACACTTTGCCGCCATTTTGTTTTCAGGCGATCGACGTTCGTCCAAAAAAAAAATAAAATACACCTCTAAACCAATCAGAATCCTCGTTGCTTGCGACTGCGGACGACCTTCACCCATTTCTGCGGCCCTACAATGGCCTTCACGTTCATTGGATGACCTTTGAAAGCGAAAGAAAGCCTTCAATTACGATCACCGACGTCATCCCGGAATATTCCGGGAGCCGCCAGAAATGGTGCACTATGTCATTCCGGAATAATCCGGGAACAGCGCTACTAGGGTTAAGATAATGCATTAAAAAAAAAAAAAAAAAAAAAAAAAAAAAACCCAGAACTCCAGATGCACTGACCCGTTGTTTGGCAGAAGATTCAAATATTGCATTAAAAACGAACAAACAAACGCCAAACTGCCCATCACTGACCCGTTGTTTGGCAGCGTGGGCGGCCACCATGTCGGAGAGGTCCTCCTTCTCCAGCTGGCTCTGCTGCTCTCGCACCGTTTCGTCGTACTTGGCCTGCATGGCCGCCGTGTCAAGGTCAAGCTCCTCGGGGTTCAAGGTCACCTCGACCCCTTCCGCTGCGCCCCCTTTCTCTGCTCCTTTCTTGCCTGGCTGCACCTGTACAATGTAACAGGTGTTCGTTCATACGGTCATCTCTCTTTACTTGTGGAGGTGATGGGATTTTTTTTTTAACACTGGTATATAGACCAAACTGTCTTTCCAGATACTTTCAGAAAAAGACAGAAATAACGCTAGCGGACGAGGGTTCAACGGTACTCTCTTGAAAAGTAGTTAACCTGCGTGCCTGAACTTCTTTCCC
>JASPKP010005861.1:2500-5000 GCA_030674155.1 Stramonita haemastoma | reverse complement strand
GCTGTCCCTTTGTTTGTAATTCTGTCTGAATGGGTACCCCCATTTATTTGACTTTGTGTCTCTCTCTATCTCACTTTCTTCTATCTCCCTCTTCTTAAAGACACAGTAGGGGTCTATAAAGGCAGAAAAGCGCTCTGCCTCACACGCATATGTGTCTTGCTTTTCAAACTAAAATTGTGGAAGAAGTAATGCTTTGAAATAACCACAGTTTTCTTGCACTGGACTAAAAGTACAAGGCTCATATTTCTCACAAAATAAGGTCTCAAAGATTGCTTTCACTCCATCATAACCTTTTACATAAAAATATAGGTGTCCGCGTTTTTCGGAAAAATAAAATTTGAACTGAAGGAACAGAAACGCAGCTGACGTCACATACCTAACAAGCATCACTAGGGGCAATCTCTCTTTCCATCACTCAGATAAGCCACGCCTACTCTTGCCTCCCAGACCCCATCCCTGGGATAGGATGCTAAGTCTATGCCCTGCCCGCTCTGTCTGATTTTCTCATCCCCAATGTGATCTCAAATATAGACAACAACGAGGAGACACCTTGACAAATGACATTCGCTGAGGACAGATGAGCACGTGCAACACGGCTTATTATCAGTCAGGGGAGCAAACGTATCACTGTGTAGGCCACCATTGACGTGCGCAGCTGCATCAAGGCTGGGACACTGTGAGGGATGGACCGGTCTGACTGGGGGACAGCTCCGTCCATCCTGGATTGGGCTGTGTCATGAGAGAGAGAGAGAGAGAGAGAGAGAGAGAGCGAGAGAGAGAGGGAGAGAGAGAGGATCAGAGTATGTGTGTACGCACTCGCAGGCTCGTGCTTGCATGCACGCCTCCCTTGTATTTATTTGCACGGAATTCTTTGTCTGAAATTTTTACGTATGACATTAACGTTTCAACAAGTATCCCAGAATGATATAAAACAACATACAGAAAAAGTACTAAAAAAGACAAAAAACCTTTGACACCTCTGATGATAAACACTTGAAACACGAATCTGATGATGTAGAAATGTCACCGAAGTCTAGACACGCTCACTAACCGTCACATTACTGTTTTATGTGTTGTTGGTATTTAATGCGATATTTCCGCGCGTGTTGTGATAAGTTCGGGCAGCTGTGTTTCACTGGTGCAGATTTAGATGTTCAGTGATGTTGGCATTGTTCCAGGGTCATGTTATCTATTTGATCTATTTATTCATTCTTTTATTTCAAAGATAATGGAATAAACACCCATGTGCTTTTTTATTTATTATTTTTTTTACATCCAGTCCACGTGTGTATGCAGTTTTGTAAATTTGGTCATCCGTTCCGACCAGCACACAGTAGCTTACTCTTCCGAAAAGCGGGAAAGGTTTCAACATGTATGCATGTATACTAGGAAAAAGCGTAGTTGTACCAGTCTTCTAAGAGACGTAACTCAGTGCAGGAGAATCGATTTTCCCTGGGTTGAGATAACAAACTATTCGTCTTCCTCACCTTGGGTCAGTAGAGGCCGAGGATTGAACCGCAGGGACCTGGCATCTTGGTCACCTCCCGTGATTACACTGGGAACCCTCACCCCTTTTCCATTCAGATATCAACCCTCGCTTCACCTTTCTCCCTTAGTTTGCTTGGTTTTTCTTTCTGTCACTGTGTCTGTATGTGTGCGTGCGTGTGTACGTGTGTGTGTGTATGTGTGTGTGTGTGATGTGTGTGTTTGCGCGTGTGTGTATGTGTGTGTGTGTGTGTGCGCGCGCTCGCTTGTGTGTGTGTGTGGTGTGTGTGTGTGTGTGTGTGTGTGTGTGTGTGTGTGTGTGTGTGTGTGTGGGGTCTGTCTGTGTCTGTCTGTCTGTCTGTCTGTCTGTCTCTGTCTCTGTCTCTCTCTCTCGTCGTGTGTGTGTGTGTGTGTGTGTGTGTGTGTGTGTGTGTGTGTGTGTGTGTGTGTGTGTTGTGTGTGTGGTGTGTGTGCGTGCGGTGCGTGTGTGCGTGCGTGCGTGCGTGCGTGCATGCGCGCGCGCGGGCGTATTTATATATGTGTGTGTGTCTCTCATGTGCGTGCGTACTTACGAGCGCGCGCGTGCGCACGTGTGTGTTTGTGTGTATTGGCACAGAGACAGCGTGTAAATAATAAACACTTTAATGTTGGATGAAACGCAGTCCACAAGTAAGTTTTCAGGTTAGAAACTGGTGCTGCGATGTGTATTTAGAGGCGTATTATTGCAACTGTTGAAACACATCCCCAGACGTATTCAGAGATACATAGACTGATGCTGCGATAAGTATTTCCAGGCGTGTCATTTCAACTGTTTAAACACATGCCGAGTTTAAAGAAATCAAATTTGAAAAAAGAAAAGTGCCAACGATAAAAAGTGAAACGATAGCTATCCAGGATTACTAAAATCAGATTTGATAAGAGAAAAGTGTAAGTGATGAAAGTGAAACAAAAGTATATAGAGTTAATCAAAAGGTAAAAGGTAAAGGTGTCCCATGACCTATGTGATCGTAGGGGA